>VZDJ01000141.1:407199-449949 GCA_008694505.1 Cyanoderma ruficeps
TTTTAAAGGATAATGGCTTGTTAGGTACCCAGGGTTGTGGAAGGTTTAAGCAAGTAGATATGAGGGTATGTGCTGGTGTCAACTGTTGAGCATTGTAAAGGATGGAAATTGGGGGGAGGAGGAAAAGTGTTGTGAGAGGTTTCTTATTCTGTCTTTGGGTGATTGGGTTCTTTTCTTGTGTTTGTCGTCTATTGTCAAGTAGTTAATAAATGTTTTTTTCTATTCTAAGTGATAGGCCTGCTTTTGCTCTGTTCCGGTTACATCTCACAGTAGTTTATTAAAAACTACATACTCATGGGTGCACTGGCATTTGTCCAGTGTCAAACCATGACAATGGGTATTTGCTGTTTTCAGTAAAAAAACTGAGTTTAGAAACATACATAAGAAAAATATGACTCTTCTAGTCCCTTAGTTCAAAGTAGACCTTGTGGATGAAATTCAGAGCCTATGTAGGAACCCTCCTGTTTCCTCAGAAGAATAAGAGATATTTTTAGAAGTCTTCTAGGTTTGGAAGAAAAAATATCACCTTTCATTTTCAGCAGAGTATTCATATGCACCTAGGCAATTGCCTCCTGTTCTATCTCTTCCTTTAGTTTAATTTTGCAGCTTCATATGTAAACACATTCCCTGCTTCTTTCTCCTGACTGGTGCTGCAAGGAGAATGTAGTAGCACAAAAGTTGCTGTTGATAGAAGTAATGAATAACCATCCCTCTGTATTATATTTGTCCTCAACTCTAGTAGGAAAAGAAGTTATAGATTTTATTTTATACACAAAGAACTTTTTTTTTCCTTACATCCCATTTCTTTACCAGTTTTTTTTCTTGGCTTAATTTGTTTTATGTTCTGTGCTCAGCCAGCCGGGTTCATCTTCTGGTGCAATTTCATAAAAACTTGAGCCTCCAGAAGGGCTGAAGTTGGATGGTGATCAGTCAGGGTGGGTGTGATTAATATGCTGCTCAAACGCTGGAAGAGATGGAAGACAAGGAGAGAGCCAAAAGTGCAACCAAGAAGTTTATTTCATGCTATTGACAGATAGTTCAGACAGCATCATCTCAGGTTCTTAATCTACTTGAAGTATGCGAAATTCATTTTAAATGCAACAAAGGTCTATGGCAACATTCAATGGGCTTAGAGGAATGAAGCCAGTTAAATGAGAACACAAACAAATGGTTTGAGTACTGCAGAAGAGGTGAAAAGCACAGAGAGATCACTGTGGATTTTTTATCCAAAACATATGGTTCTCTCGAGAGTGAAGTGACTGAGTTGAACCATCACTGGAAGTAGAAGGAGAAGTGTTCTGGGATATAACAAGAAACAGTTCTTCCAAACATACAATGTCATCAGGCATTTTCGTGCATCCTGAAAAAATCTGTTTTATGTGAAGGACTAGGATTTTTTTTTCTCCTTCTTTCTCTTTTCTTCTTTTCTCTCTTATCTTCTTTTCTTTTTTCTCTGCTTCACCTTGCTGCTTTCTGTTTCCCTTTCCTTTGCCCCTCCACTCTTTTCCTCATTCTTCTTACCGCTGGCAGATGAGAAAGTTTTCTGAACATTCAGAATAATCAGTACCTCTTGCACATTAAAGTGGCATAATGTACACATTTGTAATATTTTTGGGGGGGTGTGTGTATGTGCATAGAAATAAATGCAACGATTCTATCAGATTTGCTTAACTCATGGGAAGCCGATCCTTGACGTCAAATTCATGACTGTCAGTGAGGAATCCAGACTTACAGTAAAATATGGAGTAGATGCTAGAAGTGCTATATATCTGCTTTTTTATGAACCCTTTTTTCCACTCAATAGTTTTATCTAAGTGAATTTTGGGCATAATTTACTTTTATCTATGATTCTATGTATGTGTGGTAACCTCTAGCAGGCTGGATGCTACTATGCAGGTAAAGTAGCTCCAGTCTGGCTGCTGAAGCCATAATTAACTTCATAATGAATGGATGGATCTGCATGGAGTGTTTACATGTGGTAGATCCAGTTCTGGTGGGATATATGAGGCTGTGCATAGTTGTTACACAAATACACCACTTGGTGATACAACAGAAATCTTGTAAAGTGGCATGATATTTTCCATAATTCTGAAAAACACATGCCAGAAGGCTGTGAAAATCTTTGCTTTATTCTTTAGAGGCCATGCGTGAAAAACATGGTCTGAGATTTGTCAATAACAGTGGATAATTCCTGAAGCACTCCTCAGCTACAGTAGCTAATGCAACCCTTCTAAATATGTGACTACAGCATAGCAACAAGATTCTTATTGAAGAAGGCAAAACATTACTGAAGAGCAGGAGTTCCTTCTGCCTTCTGCTGTTTCTATTCAGAAATGTTGCTTGTTATGAAATGACATTTTTGTTATGAAACACTGGAATGATGGAAGAAAAAGGCTGAGTTTTGGATGAATGAATAACATTAGAAACCAACTGCCTGTGGAAAGGATGTTCAAATTTCAGATCATGTTGCTGTTTGGTGCCTAGATTGGATCTCCTCTCTTTTTGCAGCTTCACAGAATTCTACATGGAGAAGGGACAACCAGGACAGTCAGATCAGCTCTTCCACATCCTAATGCCCCAAGAGACTTCCTGTCACTGCCTCTCACAGGACATGTGCTTATCCATGACTGTGAATTGTGTCACTCTTTCTACACAGAGCACCTTATATTTGCATGGGTTAAAGATTATTTTAGTCCAAACTGATTGAACTGTGGTGTCCCTCAAATTTCTTGTTATTTTGCAGATAGCAAAATTATAAATTTAAACAGTAGCTATATTTTTATGTTTTCTCTTAATTCATTTTAAAGATACTCAGAATAAAGATGCTGAAACTAGAACAAATCCTTACTCATTATGTGAAGTAAATTTCTGTGATCTCTGAGAAGTCAGATTTGAATTTTTTTAATAGGAAAACCATATTTTTTAGCTTTGAGCATTTAGATATCAAGATCATGACTGATGTAATAGGTATGAATGTAATAGACTAGTATTATGAAACATACCATGTGGACTATGTTTTTAGTAGTCTTAAAATTTGGAAGTTTGAGACACATTGGTTTTATGTGGGAATCATTTCCAGATATTGAAGAAAAGTGTTAGTTTTCTCAGAAATGTTCAAGTAAAGTTGACTTTTATATAACTGTGAAAAAATGTGCTGCTATGTGCAGAAATCTTTAAGAAAAGTGCCAATTTATATGGCTTTTCCCCTAATATTCCTAAAATGGTATTTGTTTTCTTAAAGGAATGCGCCAATATGTCTGCTTTGCCCAGAAATATTTATTTGAAAGCATGTTTTGAAAAGTAAATATGATGATTGAATCAATGCATTGAACTAATTAAAGAAATAACAAGTTCAAAGGCTAATAATAATAATGATGATGATGATGATAGCAACCAAAGTCCAAAGAATGTAACTGTCATTAAAATGTAGAGCCTATGGAAAAGCTGGAGCTTGTCAAATGAGAAAAGAACGGTCTGTGCAAACTTTGAAAAAAAGTAATGCCCTAGGATTAATTTATGTGTTATGTTATTCATGATTGCTTGGATGTCCACACGGAATGGGTGAAAATATTCACAATTCATGAAAAAGAAAAGGTTTTTGAGACGTGATTTTTTCATTTGAAGATTCATAACTAAACTGAACTTTTTTCATCACTATCCAGATCTAAACATTTGTTGCTGATTCGGGGACTAGAAACAATGCCATATGGTTTGAGTGGCTAATCACACAGCATAAATAACAACAAAAAGTGGTCAGAGAGAACATCTGGTGAACATTCTGAATCTGAAGATCATCCTGATTATTCTGTGAATATTTATGAGTAAAAAATGTTAATAATGAACTAGTCCATTAGTCCATAAACTGTTCAGAGTGAAAAGAAATAATTACTTATGTAATCGATTTTATTTCAAGTGAATAATTGAATCTGTTCAAATTTAACGTACTTCTGATTATAATAAGGCTTTTGCTGTGCTGGAATATCCATCTCTCTGAATCTGGAATCTGAAGCCAGCTTCCACCAAGAGATTCTAAACCTCTTCTTTAGATTGTTTAGATTTTCTCATGTATTTTATTCACAAAGAGTGCATCACTAAAAAAGAACTGAAAAAATTGTGTCAGTGTGTTTAGAATATATCTCACAGACTTCAGAACACAGCAGTTTAGGTTAATGAAATTTATTTGTACATATGTTAACTTGTGCCATATATTAAGTAGCTGAATTCACAGGAACTCAGTATTTAAGAAAGCCTGACTAAGCATATTTAGAAGATTTCCTTGTGTGCATTGGAAATTTTTCCATAGCTCCAGATGTAGAAAATTTGAGAAACTAGTGGTAGACTCACTGAGTATCAATAAAAGTTCTTCAGTAACTCTCTAGAAGAAAACGACAAAAAGAGTTAAGATTTGGGAGCAGGCACATGCTTCATAGAGTTGAAATACAAGACCTTGGTCACTCAGTAGGAACTTTGACAATGACTTTGGCAGATAAAGTGTCAAATCCTTCAAATCTCTTTTAAAATCAAATCAGTCTTTGGACTGGAAAGAATTTGGAAGATCATCTAATTCCAACCCCCCTGCCGTGGGCAGGGGCACCTTCAACTACACCATGTCACTCAAAACACCATTCAACCTGGCCTTGAACTTTTTCCAGGGACAGGACATCCACACATTCTCTGATCCATCTGTTCCAGTGCCTCACCACCCACATAGTAAAAAACTTCTTCCTAATATCTCATTTAAACTAACTTTCAGTTTAAAGCTGTTACACCTTTTCCTATCACTATATTCCATGATAAAGAATCCCTTCCCATATTCCTTGTAGCCCCCCCTTTAGGTACTGGAGGGCTGCTATAAGGTCTTCCCAGAGCCTCCTCTTCTCTATATTGAGCAACCCCAGCTCTCTCAGTCTGTCTTCATAGTTCCAGGTGCCTGATCATTTTTGTGTCCCTCCTCTGGACCCACTCAAGCAGGTCCATGTCTGTTATGCTGGGCAGGCCCCACACCTGAACACATTACTCCCAGTGGGGTCTTCAAAATGATTTTAACTCTTAGTCTGAAACTGTTGAGAAAATCTGCCACTGATTTTGCTGGGCTAGAATTTCAGTCTTGCTGTTGTGCCATTCCCATATCAACAATTCATCTGCTTGGACAAGACATCTCGGTGAGGGACTAAGATTTTTATTTCATCTTGTTTCATTTGCATGTCTTGTGTAGATCACTCCTTGCTCTGTGTCCTTTTATTTCCCCGTCACCTGTCCTTTGTGCTGCTTGTTCATCTCAAACAGTAATGCTTTGGACCAGCATCTGTCTCCCTTGCACATTACTCAAAATCCCCGAGGCTTGAAAATCGCAGATGTATTTTGATGATATTAATATATGAATAGTAAGAAATGGAATTCTATTCTTTGAAGAAATACAAGCTGCCTTGCTGCATAGATTCATCAAATCCTTTACAGGAAGGAGGCATATATTTTTAAAGGATGTTTGATTTTTAGCACTGTCCTCAGCTGATACTACAACTCTAGGCAGAAATGTATCTATTCTGAATTTCTACAAAAATGAATTTGTTTTCTTTAAAAATAATGAGTTTGTGCTAGTTATTTTTGGTGGTGTTTCAGACTGAAATAACACTATAACTAGCTGCAGAAAGTCTTGTGGTTCACACCACAGCAAGTTTTAAATCTTATGAAGTCAATGGTGCAGTTTTTACTTAGAAAAATAGATGAAAATAAAGAACTTCCTAGATATGTTTTCCCAAGCCAGACTAGGGATGTGACAAGCCTAAAGTAGATTCTGCAGTCAAACACTTCTTTTGTTAGTAGAATAGCATTAAAATCTATTGAAATCACAAGATTTTTCTTCAAAGAGGTCTTCTTATATTGCTCTGTCTACATTTGGCTAAACAGCAAAAATAGTTCCATTTGAAAACTGTGTTAGAAAAACTGAGGGGGAAATCTTCAGTAATTACTCCAGTAATTACAGTTAAAAAATGGCAAAAACATTTGAGAAATAAAACATTTCTGATGCCAGTAATTCCACACTAGTCATTGGCACAGATTTTATTCAATACTTATTATCATTCTGGAAAAAATAAGCGTTCATGTGACCATGGTGCTATTGAAGTCAATATATTTTTCTGAACTGGTGACAACTCTGTTATTTTTTTGTTTTGTTTTGTTTTGTTTTGTTTCTTAAATGCTTTAAAAATCAGGATTATATGAAAGAAAATCTGCTTCCAAGAAAATGGAATTCTGTGTTCCATAGTTCAGAAATCCTTGATTTTTTGCCCCTTTATGCTGCACAGCAAGTCTCAGGGTACAGCAGCATAGTCTCACTGCTCATACTTGATTTTTGCTTCCCACAGTGCTCCTCTCTTCTATTGTCATCCTTGTAACCAAGCCATGCTTCCAAACTGCTGCAGGCAGTAATTTGGCTTTTCTAATTTGTATTGTGAAGTATTTTATTCTCTCCTGGGCACTGTCAAGTAAGCAAAAAAAATTTACAATCATTTTGGTGGGAAGAGAACCTGGTATCTACATGAGCACAATGGTGAAGTTGTTTCTCCACTTCAAGGACCACTTACAGAGGTGTTTTTCATAGCAATGTTCAGGTGGATTTCAGGAGAAAGGAGAGAATTCTAGAAATTTTGAATTGGATTTGAATGTCTTCAGAGGACAAACTCTAACCCTTGATTTCAGCATCCCAGGAAACACCAAATATTTCCTAGTTTTGGTAAAACAATATAATAAGATAGTGGCAAATGCAAAAACCTGTCTTTTTAGTTAGGTGGTGCTTAGCTGGCAAGGCAAGAGAAGAAGGCTGATCTATCTTGTATAAGGGTGATAATCTGAACCAGGAAAGTCAGAAAAGGAGAACATCAAAATAAAGAGGATTAGACTTCATATCCACCAAGAGGACTGCCGAATCACACAGATGTTCAAGCTTATTCTTAGTGCTTAGTATCATGTTGCAGTCTAAACAGCAACAGGAGCAGAGGAAAGGAAAGTATTAGGACTTCTGGCATCTGCTGCTGTTTTTAGCCCACTTCCCTAACTAGTTGCACAGAATGTGATGGAAACTCCAAAAGGCTCCTGTGATCTTCCTGAAGGTAGCCAGGTGGGGAACAAGACTCCTTGACATTTCTGTCAACATGTATTTATTAGAAATCAGAAAGCCACATAAGAAAGTGACATTACAGCTCTCCCAAACAACAAAGTAATTGACATTGAATTCTAAATGAGACATTTAGAATTCGGAGGATACCAGGGAATTTGGTCCTGAGACAAGAAAACATGGGCAACTGGGACTTGTTAGCATCAGTGCTCAGGGAATTACTCAGATTTGTTATATTGGCAACATTTTCCTGTGAAAACAAACGTTTTAGATTTTAATTTCTGCCTCTGGGTTTTTTTTCAAGCAAGTCCCACTCTTCTGCTGGTCAGAGTAACACCAGAAACTAGACCAAGCTACCATGTTGCTGTCTATAGAGACTGAAGGATTTCTGGTGACAGGAAGGTCCCTTTAGGACCTGAGAAGCTTCTAAACCTACTTTTTCACAGGATCTGGTGATTGAGAATTGTCCCTTGTGTCCCCACTCACAAAATCTATCATTTCAAGTTAAGTAGATGTGGTTTTCTGACCAAAGAAGGTGATGACAGTGAAAGTAGTGTCAGGCCAGAGCTTATATGAAGACCGTGCTGCTCAGTGCTTCCATATAGGTTTAAAAATGAGAGAAGGAAAAAGAAAAAAAGCAAGTAGGGATATTCTAGCCCATGCTTGGATGTCTCCAAGACACCCAGAGGTCTTGTCTGGCAAGAGAGACACTGGACAAGTGCTCCTGTAGGACACAGTTTGAGCCAGGAAGGTCTTTTTCCATTATATCTACCAAAAAGGAACCTTCCCATGGACAGGAACCATTTAATATGCTGGTCTGAATAAAACAAATCAATGGCTAATAAGATATCTAAGGGCAGAGACATTACCATCCATAAAGTAAGAGGAAAATCTTTTTTGTTCTAATAGCCTACTCAATTTTTAATTTATTTTTTGTAATGTCAGTTTCTGTTTTTGATTTGGCTTGAATGAAATTTCTTTTTTAACCTTTTTGGTTCAGTCTCAGACTGCAAACTCTATTATTTGCTGAGCTCTACAGAATGTAGTTTATTAGGAGAGTTTATAAGTGAGTTATAGGCCTGTTGTTCCAGAAAATGCTATGTGTAGAAGTCACTATGTTATTTCACTTGGATAAGGTCAAAACTTCAATATAAAAAAATGGAATATATATAGAAATATAATGCTAAAATTATCATCTAAAATTTAAAATTAAATAATGGAAAAACTGTTGAAAGGCAAAATTTTGCCATAATAAAATAAATTTTGTTGACACCTGAGAAGAAAAGTCAGGACTATTAATTTTTATTGTCTTCCACTGTAAGCTGTCAAACTCAACACAGCTCCCAAATGATTCATACTTGATAAAAAATAGAGGTTTTGCTGGAAGAGTGAATATTTTTTGTATGCCACTGAAAGACTGTACCTACAAGAGTGTGATGTTGACTTGTGACAATCCTATCGCATTACAAAAAAATTAAGGCAAGATTTCCTTATGGTTTAAGCTTCTTAGAAAGGAAGGAGAAATGAATATATATTAATATTTTACAGTAACAGAGACCATAGGTGAAGATATGGGGAAGCTGGTAACAGGAAGAGACTATAAAGCAGATGGCCTGGAGCTAAGGGAGTAACTGTGTGATGCTCTCCAGCCTTTCTCTTCCCTGGGACACCAACTGCATCTCTACACCCATCTCTTGGGAAACTATAGAAATCCTGTATCCATTACCAGTCTCCTGTCTAGCCCAAAGAGGGTAGGAGAAATCAAGATGGAAAAGGACAGAAGTGCTCTCAAAGACCATGCTCTGTAGTGAAAGCAGATGTGAGTTATCCTGTACATCATGGTCGAGGGCCAGGCTCTATGTTGTAGAAACACTTGAGAGAGAGCTCCAGTCTTGCATCAGATTGAACTGAGATTATCCAATGGTTTCAAAATTGGACTGGGGAGAATCGTCTGGTGAGCAGACAGACAGACAGACATGCACACAACACAAGCAAGCTGAATCTTAAACAGATGAAGTTCTAGCCATCTTTCTTGTAGCTTTACTGGGAAAGCAGGTGGAAGTGACAAAGGCACTGAGCCCTGGTTCCCATAGGAAACCTAACCAGCAGCTGTAGCCCTGAGGTATTCAGTAAACTAGAGAAATGTAAAACACATCTACCTTTGGGATCCCAAGCTCCCAAACAGTCTTTTTTTCAGGGAGTATGAGGCACATGGTTGTTATCAATGGAAGGGGAAATAAATTTGAGCTGTTCCTCACAGGGCATCTGGAGGCCTCAACTTCTCTTAGGAGAACATTGAAAAGCCCACCTAACATAAGTGAGGAGAAATTGAATCTCTCTTTGTTAAGGTCGTGGGTATGACTTCATCGACCAAGGCTGGGAAAGCATGAACTGGATTGCCAAGAATCACAGTTGATGCAAAAACATCAATAAGTTGTGTGGTAAGGGCAGTCTCTCCTGCCTTCCTATGTCAACTTCAGATGTGTTGTTACTAAGATGATGGGGATAAGATTCACTAATGGGTTAGGAAATGAATAATGACAAAAAAAGGGAAACATTTTGTAAATTGTATTTGTCAGTGATGTGTAAAAAACCAGCCCAGTGACCCTACAGAAACAAATGCACAGACTTTGTGATACTGCCCATGTGCAGGAAAGCAGTCACTGTGTACAACTGAAACATTGGCAATGGGATATGGAAATCTGGAAATAAGAAAATGTCAAAAAGTGTGGCTCAGTTTTAATTGCACTGACTTGCTTACAAGATACTAACATTTCAAAATTACTCCTTTGTATTAGTTGAGATGTAAATATCAGTCTGCCTGAAGGATCAGGCCTCCCCCTTCTTTTGGTTTTGGGAAAGATTACATTGATAATTTATCTGTGTCCCATTAAAATTGTTTTCGGTCTAGTCTTGCACATGTTCCTAAACCAGCATTAAGTTCAGTATGCAGCTACATTAGGTCAATCCTACCACTGAAAAGGGTATATTTCCAAATAAGAAGGATTTTTTTTTCTCCTGGTTTTCTTGATCCTGAACACTAACAATGCTTACAAATGGGTCTGAGACCTATAAAATGGCAAATCCTATGTAGTGACACAACTGTACTGACAGATCCCACATCATCAGCTGTTTATGTACACTTATATACATGCACACTTACTTGTGACTGTTTTTTCATATAAGGTTTATTTTTAACTTATAACTAAATACTTTTGATTGTTTTTATGAAATGTAGCTGGAGCTACATTTCAGAGCAGTGAACCAATGTGAGCCCATGCTCTGGAGCCTAAAGTGCTGGGGCAACATCTCCCCCCAAATTAAAAAGCCATGTTGCTGTTTAGTTGTATGGGACACCAGATGTCTCTGTGGAAGAGAGTTTTCCAGTGAGTAAGCACAATACTAAAACTCCGAGGTTCCCATGGGAGTCAGTGATGCGTAGCTGACTGGAATGAGAACCAACCTTGGAATAGAATGTCTTAGATGGAACATATGACTAAATATGAATACACAAATACCTTTCCCTAAAAATAATAACCGTCATCTGGTCTCAGGCCTAATCTTCTTGCTTTTAGTCATTGCCAAGAATTGAGATGTTTTGAGACCACATACTGAAAGAATGCCTTTGACATTTGTTGGATTTGGTTTGATCAGTGATCCTCTTAGCTATGAAGAAAGGAAGAAAGTTAAGAACTGGAATGTCAAAACCTCTATGCAGCAAACGGAACAGAGGGGTTTTCTTAAATGTAGGCTGAAACCCGAAGATAGAGTCAATGTTCAACCATCAGGGATTAAGTTATTCCATTCCTGTGCCATTTTGCTTCCAACAAGTGTGATTGACACCATCTTTCTGTTTATGTTCTTTAGCTGGGCTTCTGGGATGCTGATCTTAGAGAAACCACTTAAACCACATTTCTCATCCGCTCGGGTTCTAACCAGCTCCTAGGATTACATGACAGGCTTATTTTCTACTAATTGCTCCTTTGCCTGTCGTGTAATTTGTCCTATATACAGTACAAGTCCTCCAGTATTTGACTAGAATCCTGTTTTCCTTCTCTCTCTTAACCTATCTGATGTATTTTCTCACCATTCATGGCTTCTGACTTGCCTATTTCTCTAGCTCTGTCTGACCTCTGGTTTGATGGATTTTCTTGCTCATTCAGTGTTTGGTTTTGTTAATGCATATTTTCTTAAAGCCCTCTTTATTATGTGATGTTTTAAATTATAACATTTTAAATATACTCTATAATATTTTTTGTGTTGGCTCTTCTCCACTTTTACCTTTTTAAGTTGTAGATAATTTTCTTTTCCTTGGTTTAGTATCTACAGTTTAGTACATTTTATATTCCCTAGACTTTTCTGTGTTCCTCTAGTCCATGCTTTTGATTTTGATCTTTTTATTCAGTCATTCTATTTTTTTCTCTTACTGATAATTTTTAAACAAAGATTCTTGGTCCTTCTATCACTAACCTTTTCTGACTCCATTGTATATAAGAGACCATTATCCTTCTGGTGCATTGTAATAAATATGATGACCTAGTCTGTTATTTTGCAGACTTAAGAGAGATACCGCTCATCATGAAACAACAAAACCACCAAAAAATTATCTGATAATGTCTATTGCAATACAAAGGTGGAATACCAGAAAGATCCTCATTTTGGTCATGGTTTCCTAGCAGCATTTAGCCTTTTATGGCCTTCTGCCTATGTACCAACTGATAGGTTTAGTTTGATATTTCTTCATTTTCTCAATGGTAAAGGTAATCTTTTCTTCTAATCTTAGAAGAAAAGGCTTTCCCAGATTTTGTGGTAGGAAGTGAATAAAGGGTGTTTTTATTAAGCATCATCTGGAATATGCTGTCATCTTTCTTCCTGTGCCTTTGCCATGGATGGTAGTGGTGTTTGGCAAACCCTGACAGACAAGAGTATTCCTCTGGCTAAAGTGTGCTGTTGGCAGTGAAAACCTTTGGTGAAGGTGAAAGCATACTTTTTCTGGCCTAAATTCTCCTTCATTTCAGGCAGTCAAAACCCACGATCTTGCAGGTCAATTGACAGATAATTGTTATTCCTTCACAAGAGGGTTGCATTATGATCATCCTGCCTTTGCAGGAATTGTAGGCACAAGATAAGGGACTAATTGCAGAGCAAATCTGTAGAAAGCAAAGGAGTGGTTCAAGAGTCACACCAGAGCAGGTAAGGAGTAGAAATTTCCCATTTTCCCAGATCTCAAAAGCAATTTTGCTCTGCTTGAGATTGGTATTATCCCACTTCTTAGTCTTAAAACTCAATTATATTAGGTTCCTTCCCTAGTTTTGGTTTGGGCTTTCCATTTTTCACATCCTTAGTTTGAAATATTTTTCAAATATATTCATATTTATTTCCAGGCATCCAGCCTACTTTCATTCTGGCCTTTGCATCTTTTTTTCCTTCTCTGTTTTAGTCCAACATAAACGATTCCCTTTCAGCACACACAGTACCCTGCTATTTATTTGAGATTGAAAGAAGGCAAGAAAGTAGTTTTCTCATTCAACTTGTAAGGCATCTCCAATTTTGTGGCATGTTTTGGCCAGTGCCTAGGTAAAGCCCAGTCATGGTCATCGGTAAAATAAATTAGTATGTATGGCAAATAGAACTTGTCTACTGATTCAAACACTTCAGTTTAATCATAATCATATTTTAAGAGTTACATGCTAGCAGATTTTTATGTACTATTTAATTGTACTTGCAAACAAGAGATGCAAAGTTTCATTCAAATAGTTTTATAATCAACTTTTACATTGACTACATTTGCTATTCTAGGTATGGGGCCAGCCTGAGTCTTTAGAAGTCACCAACACAAAAGAATGCCAAAACAAGGGAGAAAGAGGGCTGTCTTGTTCTTTGCTTACGAGAAGAAAAGACACATTGTTGTTTGTTAGAAACGCATATCTCAATTTTCATGGTGAATCTAGGTTTTAAGCCAGATACTGTATACTTTCTTGTGTTTGGTTTTGTGCTGGGGTTTTTATTTGTGCTTAAAATGTATAAATGGTTTGTATATTAGTGCAAGTCAGCTACTCTTTGCAGTGAGAGTAACCACACTAAAGCCAGTGGGTTTCTTAGGCTTAAGTCAAGAAAGGTATTAGTTCTGTTTTGATATATCATCCATGACAGTGGGGTCCTGGCCACGACTATCGTTCTGAGGCTCTGTAATAAAACACAAATATAATAGTTAGTAATGCTTTGGCTCCTTGGGTGGAACATCTGTCTGACCTGCCCTGTAACTGAATTCAGTTTTCTTCTTTAAATAATACTGAGATTGGAATTTTGTCCCTATTTGCATGAAAATACATTTTACCCACATATTTTCTTCAGCGATCTAAAGCCTTTAGTACCAGGAAATTATTCTGTCTATTTTCAGTGTGCCACACTTTATTGTGGTACATGAAAATAAGAGTGTTAGAAAAAGTTTCCAAGGTCCACTGACTCTTCAGGCTGGATTTGCAAGGTGGCTGTTTAGGCATCAATTCATCTGCAGGGATTCATACTGTGTAAGATGGGTATATCAGCTCTGTCTGGATGGTTTCAGGGGGATTTTGGCATCCAAGCTGTGATCTGAGCCCACATGGAGTTATGGTTGAGCAGTAATAAAATGGGAAACATGAAAGAAAAGAAATTATGTTTGTACTCTGTCCCTGTCTGTGCCACCTTAACCAGGATGTTGGAAAATTGCTCTTCTACTAGTACAGGGTACTTTGTGAGTGAGTTACTTTTGGGATTTGGCTGGCAGAAGAGTCTGTCTAGACTTGCAGGTGAAAAAATAGCTTGGCAAGTAGGAGATGCAGAGGATTCAAAGTGTGGTGACACTCAAGACAGCACCCCAGTTCCAAAGCCAGTTCCCAACCCTACTGTGGCATACCTGAAGCTGTGGTGGATGCTCTCACATCACCCCTTCTAGAGCACTCGTCTTTATGGAACTCGGTCTATGTCCATGAGGCAGAACAGGTAGCTGGCAGGTCCGCACCCCACAGATTAGGTCATTAGCTGAAGGGAGCAGGAAATTAAATTAATTAATGAAAAGTTAAACAGCTTCAACTTAAAGAGATGGTAACACCTTCCAGCTCCCTGAGCTCCTCTGCCTTGGTAGCATGTCCTCTGGTCCTGTAATTGATGTGTTTGTGAAGGACTGAGATGTGGGTTTAGCTGCTAGACCCAGATATCTCACAGTTCCAATAAAAGATTAATAATATAGCCTCCCTTGTCCCCCATTTTTGTTAGTGAGCTCTGGGCCCTCTGATAGCCCTTGTTCAGCATGAGACTGGCATGAGTACTGGTGTGAAACACTCTTGCATTGCCTCATCACAAAGCAATGCCAGGACTCAGGCACTTGTGGAGACACTAGAGGACAAAATTTGAAATGCCCAATATATCCTGGTATCAAAGAAAGAGATAAATAGGTATCTAGCGGAACCAGGAAGCTCTGTGCTGGTTGGACAATTTTAGCACATAAGTCAGGTCATATGTCTGCTCCTAAAGTTGTTCTGGTTCTATGTTAATTTTTTTCTGTAGGATCTCAAGACGAGCTCACAGATTTCTTACTGCCCTTGAAAATCTGTCCATGGGTACTTCCCATTAGTTCCTAACCGTAAGGTTCCTACTACAGGTATATTTAAATTTTACAGATGTTTTATGAATCCTGTCAAATTCCTCCATGCTTCACTTCCATCCTGGCTCTTATTTTGGTAGGTGAAGCAACTTTTATGTCCGAGGAACTCAAAATACATTTTGCATCTTTCATACGTAAAAATTCCTTCTCTAGACTCCAGTAGAGCTGTTCAAACGTACTGAGAGTGCCTGTAGGATAGCTTTTCTCCATTTTAATATGTTTAACAGACCAAAGGTTTTAGCTGTTATGTCAGTTTGCTGCGCCAATGACTTTAACATTTTTAGCTCCCAATCTGAAGAATGTGAATGCTGTGGATGCTTAAGAAAGCTCGAAGACTCCATTTGGCTTGAGCGCTAAAGACTGAATTCACTATTGCAATAGCTTGTCTGAGGAGCAAGATGAATTTAATTTATCTCTATGTGACCCACCCTGCCACCCCTGCTCTTCCCCATCAGGTTGACAAAAGATTAAAGAGGTCATGGCTGGGAATCCAAGTGGGTGTGTACATGTACATCAGTTTATGCTGACATAGGACAGTAACAATTGTCATGTGCTCCTAGGTCCATTTCCCCCTTCTTCCTCTTTCTCCCACAACAACAATATGATGTATGTGAATCTTTTCAAAAGATAATCTTTTTTTTTTCTATTGCTGAGCATAGTACAACTGATTATCCCTCCGGGCATGGGTCTTGGAACAAAGCCACAGTCTAGTCCTCACTAGTACAGCCAAATTCTTTGTCTGTTTGTTTGAAAAGCATTTGCTAAGTTATGTCATGAAGGATTGCATAAACAATTCATCGACTGAAAGCAGCATAAACATGCTTAATGAACTATTAGAAGAGTGGGGGGAAAGATTAAGGTGGGAGAAAGGTAGACCACCTAGTGCTGCAGGTGCATTTAGTTTCTTTCTTAAAACAGCCTGAAAACAGAACTCCTCAACTCTTAAGAAGGCAGAGAAGCACAGTTCACAGCTTCATAGGATGATGCAGTTGTGAGGGGACCTCGGTAGGTCCCCCTAGTTGTGAGGGGACTTCCTGATCATCTGTAGGGTTAGCTACAAAGTTCTGAAGGGTGATGAAAATAGGATCTAAGACAAAACAATTGAGCTGAGCTTAGACATTCTGATAAAAAGACAAAATCTCAGGGAAAAAGAAAAAAAGAAAAGAAATGCAAGGGTGTAAATATGGCAAGGTATGAGAAAGTTATCAATGCACTGACACAAAGGAGAGTCATGGCTTGCAAAGATCTTGATTCAAGGTCTGTTACAGTCTGCTGAAAAATTTGCAGCAACATCAGTGAGTTAGGGATCAGGCTCTCAGACTGATAGTTTGGAAAGATTAAGGAGTGACTTGAAATGCAGTAAGGCAGTGAGAACACATTGGCAGGTTTTCCACAGCATTACTATATGGTGGAAAAAGTTTGATCTTGGTTCTCATTACATGCATGTGGAAGGGCACAAAGCAGAGGTCCTTCCCCTGTCACAGTGGGAAAGACTCAGCCCTGAGCCTCTGTGTTCTCTTCAGCCACACTGTGGATTGCAGTCACTCTTTTCTGGGGAGTCCAGAAATTTGAATTTCAAAAGTTCAGCCCATCCTTCAGGCTCATCTAGCTCCCCCTAGCTGGTAGCCCTGCCCTTGGGCATATTGACTCATCCCCGTTTGCTGTTGTAGTGACCCACCCCTGAAGGTGAGGGTGACTGAGGTTCTTGTTAGCACATCCTTTGGGGTGGATTAAAGTGAAATGACACTGAATGGCCTGTGTTTGCATATATTGGTCAAAGTGATGGTTGCAGTTTCGATCCCTTACGGTTGGGGGAAGCCCTCAAAGTGTAAAGTTCAATGGGTTAATATACACGTGTGCTTGGCTGAGAACAACCAAATTGTGGTGGCTGACAGTAGGCCTGTATAGCCCTTACAATCTGAATCCCAGTTTAGACTAACATAGCCATGAGAAAGCTAACAGCACTTCATGAAAACAGGAGCCTACAGCAGCAAAAAACAGCTTGTTTCCCAGCAAAAAGATTCTACAGGTTGTTTTCTTACAGGTCTTTCAACAATCCCAACTGTCTCGGCACAGAATGAAAACAATATGCCACAAACAACCCTTTCTTTTACGTAGACACCTTGTCCAAGACTGATCAATTACCATGGGCTGACAGCTTGTCACTGACCGATAGGGGATAGATATGGGATGCTTTATAAAATTCTAGATAAACGAATGTATACAATAAACAAAAACTTTTTTTGCTCCTTGAAAGAGTGTGTCTCTCTGAAACGAGGTCAAGAGCAACACCAAATACCTTCCCTGGAAGACCCTTCAGAGATGCAGTGATGTCACTTACCTATTCCTTGAATACTCTGAGTTCTGCTCTCTTATGCTCTACTATCTCTTTCCTTGCTCCTCTCTGCATCTCAAAGTCCATTGTTTCATAGTCACTGCAGCCAATATTGAAACTGATTATCACATTTCCAGCCAGCTCTTTCTTATTAGTGACTAGTAGATCCAGCCATGCATCAGCCTTATTTGCCTATCATATATCTGAGCCAAGAAGTTGTCGTTTTCCACAAATCTGCTTGACTGTCTGTGTCCCACTGTATCTTCCTTCCAGCAGCTGTCAAGAAGGTGAAAGACTACCTTAAGTTCCAGGGTTTCTTAATCAGAGCTTTCTGTACAATTTAGTTACTACTATGGTGTAAATGTAATGCTGAATGATGAGAATCTAGTGCAGGTTATTTCAGCTATAAAATTTTAAATAAATATTAGGGTCATGTGATCATAGCCCAATTCAGGTGCAAAGGGACTTCAGGTAGACCACTTCTGTCTCAAAACTAAGGCATCTATGAGATCAGACCAGGTTATCTGGGCCTTAATACATACAGGTTCTGAAAACCCTCAAGGCTGGAGACCCCATAGTCTCTCTGATCCAGTGGTTGACTGTCCTGACCTTCTTATGCTTAACACTGAATAAGCAAAAAAAAAGAGTTAATGAAATGGATAGGTTCATCACCAGTTTGTGGATGACAATTTATGTGTCCACTAGCAAATGTTCATAAATCTTCTCTTTATAACACAGATATCATGAAAACAATATAAACTATTCCATGAGATAGCTGTTGAAAGAGAAATACAACTGTCTTCAATAAATCAGTCTTCATTTTAAGAAGTCATCAGAAGAATCTTAGTGTGTCAGCACCGTCTCTGCAGAGGCTCCCTCAATCTGATATGTAGTGAGTATTACCATTGCAATGCTACACTGTATAATAAGTATTTAAAAAGTTATGGCTTCAGCCTTATTTTGCTTTTATGGTTTGAGGTTACATTGCCACAGACTGATGGAGGCATGGCATAGTATGTAAAATAGAGCATTACCACATCTGCAGTGGTATCAAAGGCCTATGTCTTACAGTATCACCACAGAAATTTCATAAACTAACAGGATGATATTGTGTTGCCATTATATTAGTATCAGTTGTACTCTGACATAATTTTGTACCCTCCTTTTCCCACCAGTATTTTGAGTCTGGTATTCATACACCATTTTGGGGCATACTTTGGTAATGATGTCAATGTAGGAAGACCATAACATAGATGATTCATACAAAGCCATTTTTCTTTTATTTCTAGGCAGCTTTTGGCAAAACTTCCAAACCCAAAAACTAATATAGCATAAATATAGATGATATTTTTCTATTTCTAGAGGCAAAGGCACTTGCAAAGGGGCTTTATTTTAGCACTTTAAGGACTGCCATAACACAGTCATGTCTTACCATCTGGGGTCATAGTCACTTGGAAAGCAAAGCAGTGTCCATTTGTAGTTGTGACTCTTTGTGTTGATTCCTTTCCCACACACATAGATGTTTTTGTTCCTAACAATGGCCATTTCAGTTGCAAGAAAAGTACGCCTTCCAAAAAGCAAATGAGATCCAAAGGGAGACCTCACACCGAAATGACTGAAAGTGCTCAGTGAGAGAAGGGAAAACCCTCTCTGTAACGAGCCTGTCCCTTGAGATGGGAGAGATTTTGTAACTCGAGGGACAAACTGAACAGCTTCTTCCTCTGACTGAGGAACTCAGCAGCTTTTGTGGGGAATATGTAACCGCCCTCCCTGGACTGGTGCAAAAATGTGGCTTAACACGGTACCACTAAAACCCAATCAGACATGAAGTTCTGACTGTTCATGAAGAGGTGCTCTAGCAGAGGAGCTTTCAAAGGGACTTTAATTCTCTTTGTTTCCTGTGTGTTTCAGGCTAGCACTACCTCTGGTCCTGAGCTCAGCTTTCGGGAAGATGTCACACATTAAACACAAGAGTTGCCATGCCAGCTGCTTTTCCTTGGACAATGTGAACCTGACTGAAGCTTTGCCATTTCCTCGGTGCTCCAAGGAGACCACTGACTACAATCAACACCAATATAACCAAAGGTAAGACAGTCAATCAAGAACTTCAACCTGCCTCATTGTGGCCTCATAACTGCTTTTTTCCAAGAGATATAAATCAGATATGCAATGGCCAAAGGAACCAAGACATTTAGGTTCCTTCTATCAGAAATTAATCAACACACTGACTGTCAACTATCAAATGTAATCTTTTCCATAAAGATTTTTGTGAATATTGCCTCATATATGATACACTCTTATTTAGAATATCACAAATAGGTTGTGACTGTGAACTTGTAACTGAGCACAAATCCAGGCCCTGCTCATCAAGCCACCATCTGCTCTTTATTTAAGTTACTTCAAAAACAAATGCTCCTTCCATGGTGCCTGCAGTATATGATATGATTAACGTAAGTAAAATAAATCAGTTAATAAATTTGCAAATGCCATCAGGACATCCCTATGTAAAAAATTCATGAGTACACAGTCCATTGCCATAAATGGATTTATTCAGTTTCCCTCTGTTCCTCCCCTTGTTTATTGGTGGCACCTGGCACATCTCTACAACCGAGGTCCATCTTGTCACCTGTGCAGAAGCACTGAACTACTGAGCCCCTAATGACCCCCTGCACTTCCAGGGGTGATTGCATTTTGCCTTCATCAGCTTTCAGTAGGAGCACCGCCTCCTGCAAGGACACCAAAAGCAAGAGGCAGCCTCTTCCAGAGGGCTATTTGGCTTTTAGGGAACCTGAGTCATTGCCTGACATCCCTCTTTTTTTTTCACCATTTTTAGAGGGAGTCTATATTGACTGATTCTTAATTTAGGATCCTTTGGTTAGATTAAATGAACCTGGGGTCTTGACAGGACTTGAGCATATAACTCTTCGAGGATTTGAGCCTAATCTCTTTGTACAAGGATCAAAGTTAAATATTGCCTATTTGGTTTTCAATGCCTGACAAAATTTGAATACTATTTAAAAATAGTAATCTCTGATAATGGCTTGTTTATAGAAATTATAACTTGCTTCTAAGTTTTCTTTTAACAGAGCTAGAAATAAGAGCATAACTGGATTATAATATCTTTATATTACAATCTTGTCTTTTTACTGGATTTTTTAAAGCCAACAAAACTGGAAAGTCTGATGTTACATTTTAATTTGAACTGCATGTATTAATGGAATTAGGTACAAATCAAAGTTTAACATCTTGAATGCATTACCATTTTTGCATTCCTTTTTACTTACCTAAGAGCCTTTTTGGCTAGCCATGTAGGATTGAAATGTTGAATTAGGAATTACACAAAGACCTGGAGTATGGCACATGATTTCCCATTATCAGATAAGAAAACCAAATCCATAGAAAGAGTATAATTTTTGTAGAGATCTTTGTCTTTACAGAATCTCCTGTTTTGACCTGCTGGTTTGGCAGATAACAATTAATTTAAAATAATAGATAGACGAAATAGGTTCTATTTAATCTTTCCCTAACGTCTAAACCAGTTGTTGCTATGGGAAATGTATTTCCCATGCAACTCTCCTGAATATTACATGATGATCCTAATCCTCGCCATATGCACACACTGAGAGAAGAGAAAGGTGACGGTTTTGTGGTGTGGCCTTCCCTTCCGGCCTCTGCTGTATTTGATCTGCACAACCTGTAAACATACTTCTCATTTCCACGGCATTTCACTCTACAGAACATGATGCGTCTTTTAACTAGTCACTGTCTTGCTGTCTCATGCATATTTCAAATTACATTTTAAATTACTGGATGAAAAGAAAAGCAAGTTAAATACCAGCACCCGCACTTGGTTAAGCTGTCACACTATTGTACTATTTCTACTGAAATGCCAGCCAAATTTCCCAGGTGCGGTTTCCACATCTCTCACATAACATCAAAATAAAATCTCTGCATTAAAATAATGCATATAAATATACTGGTGGTTATTAGGGAAAAAAAAAAAACAAACCCACAGATGGTGTAAGTTCATCCAAAAGAAACTATATTAAAGATCCGGTGTGAGACAGAATTTTGGATGAGCTCTAAGCAACTTTTCATCAGCATGGTTCTCTGAAGAGAAACACTTTCCAGTATTGCTCCTCTTTATAAATGAGCTAACCTCAGACGTTACCAAGCACCCAAACAACTGGGCTGTTTCAGACTTGCAGCACATTAATAAATGACGATGTTTATGAAAGATATTGCAGATATTTTTCCAGGTCTATGCAAAGCCCAATAAAGAAGAAAAAAAGAAAAGAAAGAGAAATCCAAAAGAAGTCTTTAAGGTTTTTTCTGTGGGGCCAAGGACATACAAGCCAAATTCAGGAAGACTACTCTATGTTGAAAGACTACTGCAGGCAATCTGCTCTTGGTGCTATGGAAAGGGCAGATGTTCTCAGAATGAGCCCACTGGCTGCCTGAACTGGCAGCCCTGAGTTTGTTTATTTATTTGTTGTGAATGTTTTTTGAACAGTAGCTCAGCAGAAGGTTACTAAATGCAAGTATAATTAGAAAGGTCTGAAAATCCTCCAATGAGTAAGCAGATCCAGAGGAACAGATGGTGCACCCCTTTGATGGTCTCCTGTCAGAAAGGGTGCTACAAATCCTCACCATGCTTTGCTCAAGGTCTCGTCATGTGGCTTTGAGGAAGATTTCAGGTGACTCATTACATTTACTGAATGAGATTGTTTGTCTATGTAGACATCAATATGTTGTCACACCCCAGGTAATTATTGCAATAGGGCTTTTGTGGGAGAAATTGAGTATGAACACACAGAGAAAACAAACAGCAGAACACAGGTACGTGCACATGCACACCTACCCCTCAGCACTGCCAGTAGTTTTCTGTTTTTCTCTAATTTCTTGTGTGTGCTGTGGCATACTGCCCTCAGTGCCCACACTGAGTGTTTGGGGACAAATCCCAGGAGCAGGTATGGCTGCAGGTTGAATTCACACTTTTCCAATGACTTCTGCGTGCCTCTGAGCTTGCTTGTTGCTCTCACATTTTCATGTGGGTCTGTGTGCTTTGCTGTATGTCTGCACAGACTTTATTTCTCTGGAGAGGCCTTAGTATGTAGCCGTGTTCTAAGAGATTCTGGCATTGCTCTGGTAAGCTTGAAGGGAGAGTTTCAGAGGATCTTTAAAGTGCTTTCAGGGGCCTTTTCTTGCTTGTCTTTATCAGTCCAGCTACACAGCATGCCAACATTTTTGGTAGCTTTGGGTAATTCTGCAATGTCCAACCTGACAAAAATTTGAGCTTCCCAGGGATTCCTTTAGCAGTGCCATTGCTGTGAAATAGAATATCAGTGTTTGTCAAACACTTGTGCCAGTGGATACCCAGAACAAGAATTAAGAAGATGTGATAAAACACATCAAGCTGTTGGATTTGGAAATATGTGGGTTTCAAGAATCTGGCTAACAGAGAGAACAGATATTTGTGTCCTTGCATGTGGCAGCCATTTTGAATACTGCTTTTCACTCTAATGATGAATTTTGTAGATGACCAAAGAATAAAATTTTTTAAAAGAAGAAGAGAGATTTTACCATCAATGATTATTGCATGTATAAACAACAGGTATTTTGAAATATGCAATTTACATTAAGATCTTTGCCCTGCACTTGTTCAGGATGTTACCTGTGAAGTCATTAAAAGAAGAAAGGTTCTAGACTGCGGAATGCCTAAAAACGCTTAATATAAATTCTTTGGGGGTGTTCACTGGCCAGAAAACAACCTAGTCGGTATGCAAGAGATGTAAGGAGAAGACATGCAAGACAGCAGGCATCTGTAATCTTGTAAGACAGCAAACACATCACAGGTGACAATTTGTCAATAAATCCAAAGGCAAATAGTAGGTAAAGAAAAAAACACCCTGAGGTTATTGCAATAACAGAAAACACAGGGCTGGGGAATATGTAGCTTAAAGAAATGCACTTTGTGTAAAACAGGAAGGTAGAAAACAAATGCCTAAACCAAGTCATGTGCTTTTTTAATTTTGTTCCTCCCTTTGCTAGAGATATCAGGTTAAATCAAGACCTGATGTAGCTGCAGCAAAATCGGTAGAACTACACTGAAGATAAATTGCTGTCATAAATCATCAAAATCACACAATTTTGTGTGTTTGTGCCAGAAGTTAATCTGGCCCATTACAACAACGATTTTTTTTTTTGACACTCAACACTGAATTTAATTTCTGTTTTCTATACAACAAAATAAACTTGAGCTTTGATGTGTAACAAGATGCTGGGAAACATTCCTCTGACCATTACTACATCAGGTCCATGGATGGGAGGGTGCAGCACCCCTGGTCTGCCATCCACTTTCCCTTCAGGTGTGCCTGGCTCCACACTACCCTCCTGTGTGCACTGGAGGGAAGGGCTTGTGCAGTGCATGGAGGCAGAGAGGTGTGAGGCAAGGAAATAATCCAACCCGTGCTTGGCCTCATACCTCAAACGCATGCACACCCAGCACTTGGTGCAGCTCTAGGGTGGTCAAAGAACATTTCTACTCCTCAGCATGATAGCACTGTAGATTATGACTCGACTTCCAGGTGCAACACCCCCTTCTGTCACTGTGCCACCCCAAATAATCATATTAGTAATTGAGTTTTCAGGCTTGCTAGCTCCACTGTGACTCCAAAGGGAGTCATCTGCCTCAAAGAAGGGAGTGAATGGGTTTTCCTTTACAATAGTAAAGGTGCAAGGAGCTGCTGAGCATTCAGCCCAGTGATGGCTGGGCATCTGATTCCCATTTACAGATCTGAAAACTGCCTTGCCCTGGCTGCCTGTCCCTTGGATTGCACAGTACTGACACAGTGCTAGCACTGTCTACTTTATAAGTAACTTTTAGAAATGAGCATTATCTTGGCACTATAATAAAATGATTTAACCTTTGTGTTTTATCAAAAAACTGTAGAAGAGACAAACTGAGATTATTTAGGTATCTGGTTTTTTGTGCGCATATATAAGATTCCAGGTTGAACTAATTAATTCTGTTTCTATTGAAAACTCTGGGCTAGTTTGAAAGGCTGCATTTACATTCCAGCTAGAGTGAAGATTTTATTTTCTAGCATGAATCTCACCATTAATCAGAGCTGGATGTAATTTACACCACCTTCAAAGGGCATGTGAAAAGATAACGAAAAAAATGTTAATCAAATAGCAAAATCCACAGAGAAAAATTCGACTCAGAAATAAATTATTCCAGCATGTCTGTCTTCTGTGGCATTGCCAATGTAAATCTATGCAGTAGGCCACCACAGTGGAGTCCATAGGGGCTATGGACTTTGAGGGTTTGCTTTATACATGGTGTTTTTAAAAGCCTGGCTATCTACTAGCACTGTGTGCTGGGGTAACTGAAAAATGTGCTTTTAACACAGTATATGCAAAATAATCCAGATTTCTTTGCTGTGCAAAGTTAAATAACCCACAGAACTTCACTAATTTACCCTACTTTGCAGATCTTCAAGATTTCATTATGATCTTTGCTCATGCCCACTATACACTTGCTCGACAGTCAGTCTTCGTAGTGACTAAGATAATGAAAGCATAACTTTATAGGTCAGGATCTACAAGGACAGATAAGTTTTACAGGATATTAATTATTTTAGGATTATATAGACATATCTTTTAAAACTTTGCATGTGTTTAAAATTATATGGACAAAAAATTAGAATAAAATAAAAAAAACCCCAAACCCCAACTCATGAGTTTCATTTCTTTAGTTATATGAGTTTCAATCTGCATTTCTGTAACCTTCAACAGTAAGCAATCTGGCCCATTTCAGGTTCTCATTTTTATGGCAGATTTCCTGTAGAAATCTAAACACTGAAATGCAAACCAATTGAGAGACCCGTCATTAAAAAAAAATAATAAAAAAAAATCACTCTGTTTAATAAACAGNTTCCAGAAAACCTATGGGCCTAAAGAGGCTGTCAGCAGCAGACCTGGAGCTGGCTGTGGTGCAGAATCTGTGGAGGGATGGAGGGCATGCTCAGTCCTCCTCAAACCTTCTCCTCCTGCTGTGTATCCTTGCTGACCCATCTTTTTTGGTAGTCATGTGTGTTCAGGCTTCAGATGGATTGTTAGAGATGCTGAACACATTCAGTATATCACAAAAGCACACTCTGCTTATTTAATAGTACTGCAACATTTAGAATATTACATTGTATATACTCTGATGTCTTTACCCCACTGACTTTTGGAAATTAAAATTATGACAAGGAGGTGACTGTATTTGCATTGGGTACACTTTACTTCCCTGGGAGTAGGGAGATTTGGGTGCATACAGGCTGTAATCTCAGCTTTTTGTCTTCTACTTTCTTCCTAGCTAGAAAGCATGCAGTGTTGCCATTACAGTTTGTGTATTTAATGACTGGAAGCATCAAAACATCGAAAATAAGCTGCAAAATCAGCACTGGATTATTTTTGTAAATTCCATTGGAAGAAAACTGTACATGCTATGAAGATGAAACAAAAATTCCCTGTTATGTGTATAATATATATCGCAATGATGTTAGACCGAAAAAGGCCAAAAAATATTATATTAGACCAAAAAAATATAATGGTCTTGTATTGAATTTTTTTTAAATAGCATGTTTAAAAAGACTGAAATAAGTTTTAAAAAGGCTATGTGAAAGTTTAAATACAATTTTAGGTATTTTTGTCTCAATAAAAATAGCATACATCAGATGCTGGAAAATGTCAGGGGCTAACCTGGTAAATTACATGGTTTGTACCTGTTTTGATGTTAATTTTGCAAATTCCTTTTTGGGTAAAGATGACCCTGCAGAGTGCAGGATTTGCAACACACACTTCCTAGTAGAGAAACTAAAATGTAAGCAACAATGTCTGAAAGCAAATATTTTGAAGAGTCTCAAGATCATTTACATGCTTTGCAGTTCTTACTTCCTTTCCTGTACAGTATAGCAAACTTGATTTTCTGCATCTCCCATGAACGCCCAGGAAATGACTGCCATGGTTTGTATGGTGGAGCCAGAGCAGCAGCTGAGCACAAGGGCAGCTGCTGTTGCCAGATGAAGTTATGTGGAGCCCCAATCCTATGAATTGCTTTCAACCTTCCTGCAGGATCCTGGTGATCCCCAGAGAGGCAGATGATCTCTAACAAAACATGGTGTTTGCTGTTCGGAGCCGAAAATCCCATCTGGAGGGGGGCAGAAAAGGAACACCAGCCTTTCTTGTGCTGCAATATGAGGTTGTTTGGGGTGTTTTTTCTGCTCTTTCATACACATTTTTCTTATCTGAATTCAAGCCTGATGTCATCTGCCTTCCCTTTCTCAGTGCATATGTGGGTTATCCCACGCGCTCATCACTTCAAGGACAAATTCTTAAACAGGAGGGAATGGGTCCAAATGGCTCATCCATTTTGGCAAAGCTGATTTATCATCAGGATCAAAGCAAGTCTCTGCTTCAAGATTAGTTCCTTGGTGGTTCCCCAGCTTCTCAGGAACTTGTTTTCTCCTCTCCTTGTTTCTGGGGAGGCAGATACTTTCCTGCTTCTGTTTCCTTGTTGCAGTTGTGCTGGGTATGGTCTGAAGCCCAGGATCTTGATGGAGCTGCTCTGCCACTGCAGTTTTCTTTGTCCTGTCTAGTATTTTTCTTTGCTTTCCCCTGGGTTTGTAATTTTTTTTTAATCTTTTCTTCTGATATTATCATTAGCATCCTATCTGTGCCATGCTAGAGTTCTGAGAGAAAGCTTTGTGTTCTGCAGAGAGGTCCTACCATCTCCTCATGCTTAGACTGGCATAAGATCTAGGAAATTCTGCCATTTGTTTGCTGGGTGTAGGTACTTTTGGGGAAACAAGCACAGCAGTTATCATGGCTAACCTCTTTAAATGTCTCCCAGTATGGTAAATGGCTGGACCTTTTCCATGCACAGCTTCTTCAAAACTTACCCCTTTTTGATCTGTAGAAATAATTTTCTATGATTTTTGAAAACCTGTGTTGTGATGATGAGTAAAATTTCTTAGCCAGGACACAGTATCTCTGTGACAGGCAATGAGTTCAGACTGGTTTGCAATTTATGTGGAGGTCTATCTTAGGTGGAATTAGAAATTCACTGTGCAAGAGAATAGACACCAGTAACTTTTAGTGCAACCATCTCCCAGGAAGCTGTAGTCCCCACAGAGATTACTGTGTGCCCTTTGAACAGTTTCTTTCAAGAAAGATTAACACAGAAAGATCCCAGGACATATTTATATCCCTCCTAAGGGACAGGACTGTTTCATCCCCCAGCATTTAGACCACCTGCTAAAACTTCTGTGCACATTTTACTGAAATGCCAAGGCAGAGTTTTTGGGCCTGAATGTGGGGGAATACATGTGCTGCAGATACCAGCCTTGCCTGAAACTGCTTGTCGCTGGTAATGTTCTCATCACAGAATGTTGAGATGCTCTTGAGAATGTTCTTGTTTAGTTCAAAATGCAATTAAATAAACTCTATGAGTCCAGGTTAAAATACTTCAGTGGTACTGTTTTCTCCCCCTCATGGTGTGTATCAATGTTGGAGGGAGAGAACTGTCAGCCCATACACTTTACATGAATACAGCCGATGATGTTGAAAATGAAAGGATGTGGGAGAGCTACCACTAAAGTCAGTGAGAAAAGCCTATGACTTTATAATTCCTTTGAAACATGTTGAAGAATATTATCAAACTATTTTATCTTCCTGCACCACCATGTTATATTTGACACTGAAGTAGAAGAACACAGTGTTGTACTTACGTCTGAGTGGTGATTTTGTGGCAAGCATACAAATCTGAATCCTCACACAGTACTCCTGATTACCTAGGTGGCATTGTCTATTGACAAATGTCCATATAATATTTCTATTTACCTATATAGGTTACTGTATATAAGAAGAATTAGTACAACAAAGGTGCTTAACTCTTCCAGCAACTGTCATTGTTGAAAAAGAGTGCTGTTTATCATCCTACTCATGTCTCTTAGAGCTTGGTTAATTTTCTCTGAGTATGTACAGATCTTGTAATTTAAATTTCCCAGTCAAGTTCAGCAGATGAATAAGGCATAATAACCTGCAATGTGGGGGAAGAAACTCAGTCATGGATAACACTTTTTGTGCTGCTACTCAGGGAGCAAAAATAAAGTTCCTTCACTAAAGAGAGTGGAGAAAGAAATATAGTTCCTCCAGACTTCAGGCATCGTAGCAGCCAAAATTGGACTGCCTCCAGAAGAATACTGTCTGGTGGGACACAAGTGAACATGTCCCTACTGAATCCAGTGCATGAGTAATAAGAAACATTTTCATTCATTCACAGAGGCAGAGATGGAGAAACATTGCTTTATTCACTCTGCACGGCACAGTTACAGTGAAAACAGGTTACTCATCAGTCAGTTCCTCTTTCTAGTGCATCTCATGCATCCTGTGGCTTGCTTATAACCAGCTGAAAAACATGTAACTTCCTTTACAGTATTTGGTCACCAAACATTCAAAACTCCCTTTTGAATCAAGAAAGAGGAATTCCAGTTACTGTATATAGGTCTCTTGATGTAGGAATAAACACCAGACTTCTGTGGTCATAATGTTGGTTTCTTTCTATAATTTACTGTCTCCTTTTTGTAGAGCAGTATTTAACTGACAAAGGAATACAAGTGCTAGGTTCTTGTCTTTTCACTTTATCCTGATCATTGCAGAAGCATGAACACATTTTGTAACCCTGAAGAGAAAAAAACATTAAGCATCAGCAGTGTGCTAAAAGCAAGTGCAATGTTCTTTAAAAGAGGATAGAAATCTACAAAAACTGTTGCTTTGATAAAAGTGTTAGAAGAATTTAAAGAAAGGCATCCAATTTACTGCTATACTGAACACAGAGAATTAAGTGAGCAGCTAAAATGGATATTCCCTTCTACTCCTGTATCTATCTGGAAGTGCTTTGATTAAACACAAAAATATTCACCCTACAATGACAGTAGGTAGTATTTTCTTCTGCTACTAAATTTATTTTGTCTTGTTTCATGGTATGAACAAATTAAATACCATACACATCTTAAATGTCTCAAACAATTACATTTATCTATGTTTATTCTTGCTGTCTGCTCGTCTGTCAGACAGTATCAGGTCAATGCTCCTGAGAAGTGGCATGTAGTGGGGGTACTATGAACCAGCCAAACCTTACAGAAATAGAGTTTAAGTATCCCTTGAAGCTGTTATGAATTTTCAAGAGCGAAAACCAGCTTCTGAAACTGAGACAATTTGTGAAGTTTTGCTGAGACTGCAGACACAAGCAGGTCAGAAAAGGCCTGGGATAAAATCTCATGCAAGTTTTTTCAGGCCTGGAAGGATACAACTCTGCTAACCCTAGGAGTACACTGCCAGAGGCAGACTTCCAAATGAGTAGCTAGCACTGAAATTTCTCTACCATCACACACAGGGATAATCCATCCTGGAACTATCTTCCTGTTAATCCCCTGTTAGCCTGGCTTTTCAGCACAAACTAGAAAATGTGGCCCAGACACTGCAACTCATTCTCTGAGATAGACTGACCATCATAAACTCCTACCAAGGTAGTAACTGTGTTCTTACATAGAAGCAGAAGGCTTGCTTTGTTTTGTTTTAGTTAAACCTAGCTCTGTGTGTGTCCTGGCCAGTGCTTCAGTAGTGTCCCTGTGCCTCTGCAGAGACTGTTGGCAAGCCCTGTGGCATTCAGGCCTGCCATGTCCAGGTAGAAATCTTGCTGATACTTGAAAAATTCTTTCTTTGGAAGCTGGAGTACATAAACAGCACACCACAATCAGATTAAAAGAAAAATGACAGTGGTGCAAATATATTGACTGAATTGAGATCCCTCAACTTTTCATCTGAGCCAACTTGAGCAAGACAGCAAGTGGAGGTAAAGCCTTCTCCTTTGTCAGCACAACAAAACCTTCTTAGCCTGAGGGATGAAAACCCCCAAACTTCAGGGTTTTGAAGATCACATTATCCCTTCCTAAGGGATTTTGGCTACTTGGCTTCTAATTTTTTCTGCCCAGCAAACACTGAAACAGTCTGGTGGCTCAGCAAATGTGTTTTAGCTTGCCTTTATTGCAGCCACCAATGTGTCGTCAAAGGCCCCATGGTGATTTTCAGAGGCTGTGTGTGTCACAGGGACACTTGCTACATCTACTCAGGCAACCTGGGCTTGGTCTAGCTCTGTAAGCACCATGAGCAGCTTCCTCTCGTGTGCCTCACTACATCCCCTGAGATGTGGTCCTATGGACACCCCCAGCAGGAGCTTTTGGGACAGGACTGCAGGGAATACTGTAGGGTTGCCTCTGCCTTGTAGCACAGGCATGGCTTGGAAGCACTATCCCTTGAAAGCTGAGCAGACATTCCACATTGCCATGTGGGGCCAGAAGGTGTATTATCAGCACCTAGATGTTTGGGGTGGGCTGATCACTCAAAAAAAGGCAACAGCTCCAGCAGGAAATGTGCTGGATGGTCTTTCTGGTCCTACCCCAAGGCCTACAGCTGGGCGTGAGGCTTCTGTGCATGAGGCTGAGCACACACCTTACAACTTCAGTGACTGTGCGCAACCTCCACAAGAAATTATTTTTATTCCTACAACCAAGAGTGCCCCTCTAAAAGGTCAGTAAACATCAGGCATGGATCAGTGCCAGCAAAGCCAGGGGGGATGCAGATAAAATGAGACAGGTTTTGAACAAGATATTCTAGTTTATTGCTGTGTAACGACCCACGGTCGCATACATACAGACAGGATGGGTGTCAGCCAGCTTCACACATGAGTCATTGCCAGCTCTGGAAATACAGATCACTGCCTGGTGAGCTGCTCTGCTCACTCAGGCATCAGCCATGTCCCTGGGCAAAGGTAAAAATGAGCACAGGACAACCAGGAGCACAGCTGGAGAGTCACAGAATCACGGAATTATAAAATGGATTGGGTTGGAAGGGGCGTTAAAGATCATCTGGTTCCAACAGCCCTGCCATGGGCAGTGACACCTTTTACTAGACCAGGTTGCTCAAAGCCCCATCCAATCTGGCCTTGAGCACTTCCAAGGATGGCGCATCCACAACTTCCTTGGGCAACCTGTTCCAGTGCCTCACCACCCTCACAACAAAGAATTTCTGCCTAATATTTAATCTAAATATTTCTTTTGTCAGGAAATGAAAAATAGTGTATGCATGGGTTAACAACAGAGGTAGGCACAAAACAGAGAGTTGGAAGCAACCAGAAAACCTGGTTGCAAAAGAAAAAAAACATGCAAGTTGGAGGGAGACCAGTAACTGTAAATAGTGATTACCTTCTCCTTTTTGATTCCTGCTATGTTCAAGAAAACTAGACTCTGTGCAATTTTGAATGGCACAGTATCCTAGAAGAAGTTGCTAGCATCAATTTATTAATGAAAACAAGATTTTCAGAACATCCTCACTGAGAGCTTTCCAAATCTCTTGACAACCACAGAGACCTAGGTCTGGCTGTCAATATTTTTTTATACTAGGGAAGAAAAAAAAAGTGCCAAGGAGGAGAGTATCAGTGGGTGGGTACTTGGAAAAAAATATTCTAATATTAGCTTGAAAAATCAGTGAATTTGCAGAGTAAGTTGTTAGACTGTGAAGATGAGGTTGCTTGGAAGATGATGCTAGTTCCAACAATGACCTGATGAAATGATATATTAAACTAAATTTTTTTCCTTTTTTTAAGGCTTATCTCAACTTCCTTAATTTTTAGTAGTCTACTTGGATAATTTAAACTAGAAAAAAGTAGAGAGTAGCAGCATACTGAAGACTCAAAGTACCCCTTGGTTTACAAAAACAGAAAAAAAAAGGTAAGACTTTCCACTGGATCTATTTTTCAACATAATTTATTTGTCCTGCTGTGTATATCTACATGTTGCCTATAAATTACACAGATAAGCAAATCTACTTTCAGAAAGCTTATACTGTAAGTATACTTCATATTATCACCAGTGAGGAGCTGGGAGCAGGCAACATTCCTGGGTTTAAGGAGATATTCCAAGGCAAAGAAAGCATTTGAATAAAAGGAAGGGTGTTTTAAATGAACTGCAAGGCAGGCAAAGAGGATGAATTGCCAGTGAGAGAAAGCACTTTCTAAAGAAAAGACTGAAAAAACACTGGGCTCAAGACAAAAGAGCAGAAGGATGCAAGGGTGGCAGAACAGAGGGGAAGACAGAGCACCATGGATTCAAGAAAATAGCAAATTTGAAGGGCTGTGTAATGCTGAAGGCCCAGTGCCCTATATTTTGGCTGCAGTGAGTGCTGCAGATAAGAAGGGAGAGAGGTATGTATTCAGGGAATAAAAGGAAAGGATGACTAAGGAGTGGATATGAAACCCAGGAAAGGATGTATCAAGCTTAAGTCTTGATGTTATCAGCTCCAGTGTTTAGTTGGCTGTTCCTTTTTGTCTATATCTATCTATCTATCTTTCTATCTATCTATCTATCTNATGAAGTTTTCATTTGCCAAGATTGTTCCACAGGTGTTGGCTTTTGAGTATTAGTGTTAGCTTTTGAGAAACATAAGTAGATTAACTTAGAACTCTTGCTCAAGGCCTGCATGTCATTCAAATTCTGCTTAAATCCCATTTTGAAAATTTCAATGCTTCACAAGACTTAAATTCCTCCAGCTCAGGGGTCTGCTATTTGCCATTTGTTTTTGATTTCTGACTGGGTGACACTTCAAGCCATTAAGTGTGTTTAAACCAACTCCCTGACCCATATCATATTTATAGATATATTTGTGGGATTCCCTCTTTCTGCTTCCAAATTAGAATTCCCACCTGGTGCTCAGTAATCGTGCACAGATAGGCTGGTACTCTCATTAACCTGTATCAGTGTGAATTTATGATAATTGCCTGCCCTACCTTTGCATACTTTATTTTCTCACAGTCCAGTGCAATTGTGGTGGCTGAGCACAGTGCAGTGGGGCCTGGCAGCCAGCTCATGAGGAAAGGGTTGGGCTGAGCATTTGCTGAAAGACTGATCACAGTCACCTTTGTTTTAATCCTCCCTCTGCCCTGTGCTTGATGCTGTAAGTCTATTCTTGAAAATGAAGCCTGTGTCCAAATAGTGACTCTCCAAACTGTGTTTTGTTAAAAATTCACTTCCAGACAGCAATTTGCATGTTAGATATTTTCTGGTGACAGTCAATTTAGCACCAAAATGTTGCGAAGGCTGCTGGACACCTTTAGCCATTAGCTGATGGACGAACATACCCAGGTCATGAGAACTGGATAAATGCAAAATCTATAAATTGCTCTTATGATCTGTTTAATCTTGCCTCAAAACCCATAACTGCACCCCGTGTACAGTTATTCTACTTTTAGCTATGGTTTTCTGCTCCAAGTTAATAGTCTCTTGTTTTGAAACTCTAATTTTCTCTCTGCCTCTCCAGATTCTTTAATTCTCTTGCAGCTTGTGAGGTTTCACAGTTTGAAGATTAATGAATCGGGTTACATTGCAGCCTTACCTCTTGCACTGGAATTACATTACAAATCAGCAGGATATATCTGCCACTCCTCTGCAAGCACCTTATGAATAATCATGGTCCTGCTGTGAGTGCATCTAGGATGACTGGAGAGAGATGTCTCCTCTTCAATGAATTTGTGAAAAAACAGGTTCTTTAATGTAAGGTTTGTGCTCCATCTCAGGGTACAGCCACTGAAGAGGAGGAGAGATTTTTAAAGTAATTTACTAAATATGTTTGTATCGAAGTCTCATAAAGGGGTTTATTCCACTAGGAAACCCTTCTCTTCAGGGAAGTGGGCTGCAACACACTTGCCAAACCACTCATCCACTGCTAACAGGAATGATCATGGAGTTAAATCAAAGAAACAGATGTGGCTGGGTAAGGCACCTTTCCTTTTATATGTAAAAAACAGGAGCATGTTCATATAGTTTTGTAATTTTCTGATAGTGTTTTTTCTGGCTCAGTGGCAAACAGCAGTCAGACAAGCAGTCCTCATACAGTATTTGTACTCTAATCCAGTGCAAGGTTCAGTTCCTTAGAACATATTTGCATATCTGAACATCCAAGCTCCAGATTTTGTCCACTACTGGCATATTTGAGGGTCAACAGAATCCCTTCTGTCTTGCTTGGATGATGCAAAGGAGCTTCCAGCAGTTCCAGAAAATATAAATCTGTGTAACAGCACAGTGAGGGGGTGCCAACACAACACGGACAAGATTTAAAAAGGTGAAGGATTCAGACTTATCTGTTTCTGCTCTGTCTATTCCTCTTTTCCTGAAATCACAGTGCAGCTGAGATTTTTGAAATAACAATAATAAAAAATTTGGATTGCTGAAATTGGAGGTACATCAGAGGAAACCCATTTCACACATTTTTATACAATGGCTGTCTTACTAAGATGTACAGCCCCCATTTTTGTTGGATTTAATTCAGAATTGGTCATACTGGCTTCTCCTTATGGAATCAAAGAGCTTGCCCATTGAATTCCTCTAAACCCTCCAAAAAAAAGATACAGTAAATCACCTTTTCTTTTTGCCTTTGAGTATAAATCCAGCTGTTTTCTGCAGTACTTATAAAGGCTCAGTTTCCACAAAAAANNAAAAAAAAAAAAAAAAAAGTGCAAATTTTTTGATAGGAGTGTTTAGGAGTGTTCAACCAGGAAATTCTAGCATTATTTCTTTCCCATTCTGCACTAATAAAAATGTCAACATACCTCTCCCAAAAATCCTTGGGGTGCATTCCCCCTTTAAGTTTTGGACTGTGAGGTTTAAGTAAAAGTTTTTCAGTTTGTTTTGGTTTTGCATCAAGTGAAACTAACACTACCTAAAATATATTGTTCCAGACAGGATGTCAACTTTGTATTAGCTTGCCTTTTCACAGATCCTGTCAGAAAGTCTAAATGCAAATGGGCAAATTTTTCCTGGACTTCACATGGAATGCATGATAGTTATGATGTGGCTCTACTACACTGTATTTTTTGTATTATGAAATTTTGAGGAATGATCATCCTAAGTGGAGATCTCTTCATCCTCATGGGAGTTGATGGGACTTCTGAAATGAATAAGGATTTTTTGGATGAGTTACTAGTTCAGATCAACATTTTGTGGGTTATATGAAAGACAATGAAAGATAGAATTAAAGAAAACCCCCTCACTTACCTCCAGCTGTCATTGTCCAGCAGTAAAAACCAATTTTATTTCACACTACAGAATCTACAAAATATAAGATACCCTCCAGGTACTCATTTTAATACATCAGTAAATTAATTGTAGTCTTTACAGATTTTCAATATAATCCAAACCTTTTTACTTCACAACATAACATTTCCTTCCAGTAGTCCTATTCAGAACAAAATAGTTGTTTTCAAGGTCTTCATGCATACCTAAAATTGTTAAATATAATTACAATTTTCCAATCCAGCAGGCATGGGAGTGCTACTCCTTGTCCTGCATGTTAAATTTAGTTAGATGTTCTGAAAAGAGGAGCAGATTGTTCACCACTGGCAGGTAAAATCAGGAAATAAAAATATTGACTCAAGACCTTTGCAGGACAATTAAACAGCTAATGAAAGGGCTGAAGTTCCTGTAAACCACAGTGAGCAGGAAAGAAGGAAGATGTGCCTCAGTTTGGCACTTCTCTGGTTCCTACTTCTGACACTGAAATGCTTTGGCTGTGGAGATTATGAAGGAATTCAGGTGAAGCATAACGAGTAATGTGTAAATGCATTCTGAAGCATCTCTCAACAAACCCAGGCACTTTATTCCCTATTTTTATTCTTCCAGACAGGATGTTAACCTTGCTTTACCTTTTTTTTTGGACAGTGGCAGCAAAACTGTGTCAAAGGTGAATACCAAACAATGCAGGCAAAGCACAGCTGCTTTCCTGTCTGATGACCAACCTTTCCAAGGCAGACACAGAAACAAGTACAGATAGCTAGAGCAGGAGTAGTCTCTCCCAGTATGTCCTCACTGTTCTGCCAAATCAGACAGAATAAGCCAGTTTGGTGTGAAACCCTGGTAGGTCACCATGTCCTGGAGTTAGGGGTGGGAGAAGTAGATTTGCAGAGTCCCTTCTGGGCTGCTTTGGGGCCAGCACAGGCAGAAACTGTGCCTGCTTGTGCCTGCTATCAGCAGGGGATTACAAGGGAAAAGGGGCCTCTGTCCCACCTGTGGAAACTTTAAGCAGCTTGGCTTGCTCTGCCTACAGGTGTGTGGTTACTCTCTCTCCAAGTCATGTGTCAGTCCTAGCAGCTCTGGATTTTCTGATGGGTACACTGATCTTCAAAAGTCCAGAGACAAAAATAATTTACAACTATGGCATGGCATGGGTTTTCATTCAGCTGAAAATAATCCATTTGTTGAATTCTGCTGGCTCAGTTCAAACAGAACCCAGAATTGCAGTAAATAGAGGTGTTTTTAGGTTTGAAAGCAGGAGGTTGAATTTGAAGCCTCGGTGTATGTGGGGCGAAGACAAAGGGAAATATGCATGAAGAATGGTGAAAATGCATTCAGAATGTCACTACATTTCTTCACCAGATAAAAAGACCAATGATTATTTATTGTTTTTGTCACACTGGTGAGATAATCAGATACTACAGACTACACATAAAGCTGAAGAGTATTAGGAGGAACAAGGAAACTTCAAGACAACTAAATTAATATCCAAAGATTCTGGGTTTCTGTTTTTCCTGGGATGCCAGACATGTGGAAATGAGTTTCTGGGCTTTAGGGTTCTATACCATGCACTGATTTCCAAAACTATTTCATCCCTATAGTAGACTACCTATATTTTATGAGAACTAAAAGAAGATCAAATCAGATAACATCCAGACTGCAACAACTCTATCAAATCTAATATCCAGTCTAAAATCCAGACTGCAATAACTCTATCAAGACAGGGATGGCACTACCTGCCTGAAGAACAGGAGATGCAGAACAGCAAATAGACATATCTTTGAGAAAGCTGAATACTGGGTGCTGGGGGGGAGAAGTAGTGATTTGGTTAATCCCATGAGTGGAACTGCCAAAGCTTGCCTTGTTCAGCAAAGGCTAACAGGAGATATGTCTGTCCTGTGTAAATACATTAGGAGGATAAACATCAGGAAGCGAAAAGAGCTGGTTAAGCTAAAGGACAATATTGGTTCAGGAGGAAAGGGTTATAAACTAATCATGAATAAATTGAAAGTGGAAGGCAGAAACAATTTTCTTACCATCATGGTGAGGCTCTGGAGCAGCCTGCTGGTAGGAGAAGTAAACATTAACTATCTCTTACAAAATAGAGCCCAGGGAAGGGAATATATGACATGACAGCCTGTGGTAGCAAACTCTGGGACTGATGTGTTCCTAAGTGACAAGGTGCAATCACTGGAAAAAGCCTATTATCTCAGATGAGGGCTGCCGTGTCCACTGCCATTTGATGTGAATGTTAATGTCAGGCTTACAGGGCTGTCTCCCAGACTAAAGCCCTCACTCCCTCCCGCTGTCATCACCCCGTGTTGCCGGCTCTGCCTCTCAGCACAGTTCAGGGCTGCCCCAGAAGAAGCTGATCTAGACAGAGACTGAACCCTCGAGGCTGTAGAGACTTATTTCTGCCAGAAACTGAACGCTTAATTATTTTTGGGTCAGGGTACCAAGACGAGGAATATTTCTGACCTGATATCACCCACTGCACTCTGGGTAGTTGCATGCTTGTCCCAGTTGTGCTAGCACCTCTTGTCATAAAAGGCACAGAATTTTTGAGATCTTGCAGAAGGTTGAACTTAATGTGACATAACTCATGGGGTTTTCCAACTCTCCATGGTGCAGGGAAACCTTAGTGGGCCAGTGGGGCTTGTTCAGTCAAGTGGCAATGCCTTATGTGCTTCACTGGATCACAGCAGGGCTTCCCTCACTTTTTTTGCTTAAGCCTTCTTTTCAGATTTGGAAGGAATTAGGCAGATGTTTGCTACCAATACAGGATGAAAACCTTATTCAGAAATACTTGTGTGAGGGAGGATTTATTTGACAGGAGAATCCTACTGATAATTTCATACTGGGCATATTTGGAGCAGGGGTTTGTTGCAACTGTTAGCCTTAAAAAAGGCAGTTTCCAGAGGGCTTCTTCTGGATCATGAATTCAAATAGTAAATGGTCAACATGAGTATTGAGGACCAGCAGAATGGATATGGAAACGGGATCAGCTCCTTTTGCATGGAAAAGAGCTTGCTAAATGTGCCTACAATCAGGTATAACCTCTCTTAACAGCCAGAACATCTCAAGTGGTTGTTCTAATCCCTACTTTCAGTCGTTGCAGGGAGCTGGAAAACTACTTGTTCTGGCCTATTCATCTGGTCCTAATATTAATCTTCATGTTGTCTGTGTAAAGAAACCTCCTGGTGACTTCTCTGTGTCTGGAAATACAAAGTCTGATCACATTTTTAAATTGTCCTCATTACTCTGCAACTGCTAGCTGCAGATATTTTTGTTGGATTTTTTTTTTTTTAATTAATCAGCATGGCAAAGACAGGGAGTGGAAAAGGCTAAAAGTAACAGACCAGTGTTTATTTATACTGACATCTGAGATCGTCTTTAAATGTTTTTGGATATTATGTCAAAAAATACAGGAACTGAGAGCCTTTGGATCTTGTATTAGCTTTTCTCTGGGTGTGAGTTTTATGTTATCTGGCAGGAAAAAAAATTGTTGAAAATTACTTCACTGATGACCCATATATAAATGTGATTTTTTGTTGCTATCCATTTTCTGCTGGAAAGAAAAGAACTGATTTTCTTTAGATTTGGATTATACTTTCTCTGAGAACACTGGAGAGAAAAAAAAACATTATGCTTTATCCATAATGACATTTAATAACTTTTATGAGGGGGAGAGTGAATAGCTTGACTATGAATAATAAAAGAAAATATGAAAGATGCCTTTAAAAAATGTTTAAACTTACTCTAGTATTAAGTAGAGGCTTTAAAGTAGCTTCATATTTTTATTCTAGAAGAGAATCTTCATGAATCATTCATAGCAAGTATGAATTTCTATTCAGTATGCTGCTCCTTCACATATTACCTTCATACTTCATCAGAGTCAGAAATGACTCAATTCATTCATATAGTTAAGGAAAGCCACAAAACTGCTCTTCTGTACTGCAAATAAAAGGGAAAAAAAACTTTCAATGTTAAAGAAATAGTTTGCAATGAAAAGCAGGTCTACTGAGATGGATGAGAGTGTTAAAATACAGTAGTTTTATCACATCCACGTCCTGAACAAAGCATTTCTGCAACATTTTCTTTAAAGTAGAAATTTCCTTTCAGCATAGGAACATGTATGTGATATACTTAACCTCATGAGATCACTTACAAAACAGTCTGGATCTCATGCTGTTTTCAATATCCTACACTTTTTTTGATCATCTGTCCCTGTGAGTTTGACAGTGTAAGAGTCTGAACATTGAAACTTGTTCCTGTTTAAATTGGAACTGAACTCACATAAAGAAACTTGCCATGTGACAAATAAGGGAAAGAACTGGTTTGGAAGAGCTGCTAAAAAGTAGGCCAGATGCAAAGTATCAGGAGGTGTCTGATTTAGCACCCAGAACTAGGTTTGAGCCATGAGTTCCTCAGGCCATCCACCTGCCAGTTTTGCTAGACCCCGCTCCCTTATGGGGCCAAAGGACAGGAGCAGGCAGAGAGCCCAGCTCATCTCTGTCTTGTAGGCTGTCTGATTTCAGTTTCAGTCACCCACATCTTTATGTCCTCTGTTTTTAAACTCACCTTTCAGATCTAGTTGTGCTCCATCAGGTTTTGGATAGTATCCCTAACTTATTAAATAAACCTAAGACAGAAGGTCCTAGACTTCATCGCATGCTATGGCAAAAAAAATGTGTTTTCATGATAGACAGTTTCTGTGGTAGAGATTAGTTCAGTTCTCTGCAATCTGAAAGCAAGCTGCTTTGGCAGATAACAGCAAGGTCATTCTCCTACACTGTCTTCTACCCAGCACAGTGGTATTTAACAACAACGAAATAAATAAATTTCCATAATAAAGACTTTCTCATCCTTGACTTCAAAATTCATGTTTTGGAGCTTCTGTTTTCTGTGATCTTACCTTCATGAAGAAAAAATGTCCATCCCTAAGTGAAAGCATGGTCTGGTCCAAGAAATGCCAAACACAGCTAAAGAAATATTTTCCTTTTCTCTGCCTTTCCTTCAGTAACAGCCCCCCATTCAAAGGATTGATTAGCAATTGGTTATATTTCCAAGTGTTATTCAGCTATGAAAGGAATCTCAGCATTTTTAAATAGATGAAAGTTTTCCATTGAAATAACCTTTATGGACTCTTATCAACTTTTGTTTGTTTTAGCTGTTTTGATTCAGGCAGCTCCTAATAACAATAGAACAAAAGGAGCGAGAAGATCTAAGTAGACATGAAAAGTTCCTAGATCCAAGATGTAGTAAATGTAACAAATACTTATTTGATGCAAGGATGTTTAGTATTTGCAAAAGACAAAAAACAACCTCTTCTGATTTGAACACTGATGTGTGTGCACCTTACTTCTCCAGCATCTCACCCTACCTTAATTATAGAATTAAATTTACTCTATAAAATAACTGTTGAATTTTTATAAGTTTAGCAAAATTACTTCACCTACAGATTTTCATGAGTCCTCAAGCCAAACAACCTGTTGATTATCAGCTATAAAACATGTGCAACCAACCCCTGAATTGGTGCTACATACATTCAAAGATATTGTCTTCTAAAGTTTTTGTTCCCACAAGAGTAAGAACAATTTTACATGTGAAAGTTGTAGTAAATTAGACTATGCCTAATGAGCATCCATTTAAATAACTCGATGCAGGCTTGCTAAAAATGCTTTTGCAGCATCCATGGTGGGATAATTAATAAAAAATTATATAAATCAGCCTCTGAAAAGCATTTTGATTTATACGAAATTAAGTGAAGGTAGCAAAGAAAACATTATTGACTTAATAATTTCCCAGAACATGTGATAAAAGTTCACTGCAGTTTTAAATTGAAAGAGAATTTTCTAGAGGACACATTGCATTTTTCCTGCTGGAGGGACACAAAAAATAACTGAATGAGCTGCTTTTTGGAAAGATGACCACTGTAAAAAAATCTCGAAAAAAAGACATATAGGTTGTTTGCATTTTGTTTTAAAGTAAAATCTTGTTATTAGGGTTGATTTTATTCCAGTTGTAGCTGGAAATGGATCATGGCCTCCTGTAGATGGCAGAACTTTGGCATGGTGTCCACCAGCATGCTGAATGGAAACAGTTTTTCCAGGGTGACTAACTCTCCCTATTTTAAGATTAACTGGATGATTCTGTGAAGATGTATTTCTCCTTTCATGATCATTAAAGCCTTAGGGCACAGTCTTTTCTTAGCCATTCCTATAACTCTGTGTGCAGCCATATTCTGGTAAGCTCAAAAAAAGTGGGAAACTCACTCTATATAGAGTGAGGTGGTGATCAGGCTGCCTGTCACCTGCCTGCACTAACCCAGAGCTATGAGACTTTGCAGCAGCACCAGAAAAGTCTGTGCAAGAGCAGCAGGAAGCCCAGCACCCCATGTACGTGGTCTATAAGCCCTGTATGTTCTGCCTGCACCATCCTGAACAGTTTTGGGGGGGGAGCTCTGGACAGCTTGGGCTGTGGTACGCAGCCTCTGGGGCTTGCTGTGGGGCATCTCTTCACCTGGGCCCACCTGAGGCCCCAGAAACATCCATCTGAACCCCCCACAAAAAGAGGCTTAACCCGAAATATTGATTTTTCTGTTCATGTCAGCTGGTAGCATTTTACCTTTATTTTCTAAGCACATTCCCTGGCAATTTTAATGTATGCCGTTGCTTGCAGTTTTGTTTGGAGACAAGAGTGTGTTCCTCCTTTTCCAATGCAGTGTCAGTATATGTTAATTAAGCATGATAATCATTTGCCCTCCTGCCCTGTACCAATATCTGCCCTGTACCAATATTCCTCTAACCGATATGTGGCTTCTCTTCATGGATCTTCAGTCACCACACTGCTGTTTGAACATGCTGAAAAAATCATATTTTATACTGAAATGGGGTTCAGTCAGAAAGTTAGGTCATAGCTAAATCAAAAACACCAGCAAAACCTATTTCTCTTCTTATGTCTATTCCTGTGAACTGGGTTCATATCCTCAAATTTATTCAACTTTTAATTAAATGGGGTCAAATATAAGAGCACTGTGTGTTGAAAATGGTTGTTTGCCAGATTCTGTAATAAGAAGATACAGTGAGTAAGAATGAAATTGAAAGTTTGATTAAAAATTTAGAAAGAAACATAAAAACAGAGTGCCTCCAAAAATTAAGAGTGAAGGGCCCAATGTCCTCTTTCTGATAGTTCCCAGCATGTGTGAAACAGTGAAATAAAGAAAAAAACGTCTATAGTGATTCTTCTTCATTAGTCCCCTTTACTCAATTATAACATTTCTTTAAAGAACTAGATATTTCCCCCCCCTCATTGTGATTAGTAGTAATATCCCATATCATTAGATACTTTAAAGAAGGAGGATGCCAGGCAAACAGCGTAGTCTTGTCCCCTTGGATATGCAATTTTTTTACCTTATGGGAGGTTTTTAAAAAATTCTTTCATTTTAGGTGGGCGCAACAGGTTTTGTGAAAAAGAAAAAGAAAAA
>VZDJ01000141.1:450001-520344 GCA_008694505.1 Cyanoderma ruficeps
AAAAGAAAAAGAAAAAGAAAACCAACCAAAAAAAACCCCAACCCAAACCTAAAAACCAAAAAGCCCTCACTCCATAATTTATGTTTTACTGCATTTACTGGAAGTCATTTAGCAGTTATAATATATCAGCCACTTCAAACAACAGCATGAAATCTTTATTCTGAGGATTTAACTGAAAGCATCTCTGCAACAACTTGAGTGGGACTTGGCCATAGATCAGATAGCACCAGTAGAGGGTGAGACTAAAGACTTTAAATTAACAAATGTCTTATTTACTTCAGGTGTCTGCATTACAATTTAAAGAAAAATATATAAACAAGGAGAAATATTTTATCTGAAAATCTTTTTCTCCTAGTTCACAAAAATGGACACCTTCAAATAACACATGGCATTAAAACACTCTTGGGCAAAAGCAGATGAAAGTCATCCTCTATTAGAGGATGGTTTGGGGTTTGTGCAGTCAGGTTATGGAGTGACTGCTGCTTTATTTTAACAGGGAAAAAATCTGTAACCTCTTGGAGGCAGGATGATGCATTTGCCTGATACTTCTGGTTGATGGAGTGACAGAACCAGCCATCAGTGTTATGTCTTCTGAATTTTAGCCCAGCAGTCTCCCACAGTAGTTGTTGATTACTTGTGACATTTTACACTCACTTCACACCAGCTTAACACAGGTATAAATGTGAAGTCATTTGCTGGACTGAGGAAATCAGCCCCTTAACCTAACCTAAAAACCATCGTTTCTTTTATAGAAGCAATTACAAGAAATACACCTGCCCTGTAGTCTCATTTCTTTTTACAGGATCAAAAAATCAAGTGTTTGACAGCTTTGTATTTGCTGAAAATGTGGAACATGAATGCAGTCTAAAGGTTTTCCAATCTTGGGCCAAAGATTGAAATATGAAAGTAGGAAGCAAGGTGGGAAGGAAAGAGGCTGTTTGAACTTCTCCTGTTTTCTGGTTTTTATGTAGACCTGAAAAGTCTCCAATTTTTATTACATTTGTAAATTTATGATGTTTTTGTACATTATCACTCATAATTTTATGTATTACTGTAGAACAGCTATATTGATTCTCAGATGAGGAGAAAATCTAGAGAAAAAGTAAAGAATTTCAGCTGGCTTTGTTCTGACATGCACCTCAAATCATGTGAATGCAGATTCTTATGAATAAATGCAAATACATAAATATACAAATATATTCAAATAATTAAGTATGCTGTCTTTATATAACAAGAGATCTGCATACAAGGAGCGTATAAAACAGCAAGAAATTATCATGATGACAAATTTAGATCCATTTTGAGCTGTGAAAAACAGTCAAGGATTGAGTTTATAACTTGTGGTGAATTCCCAATTTAAAATTTAATACTCTTCCTACTACCAGAACTACAAAGTCCACTTGAGGAAATGGGATAAAAACATAATCTTCTTATTACCTCCATTGCTTACAATAAATAACGTCTAATGAGAAATTTGGCTGACAATTTTTTCAATAATACATGAAGCAGAATAACATACCAATTGTTTATTCCTGTGTTTATTTGGTTTGCATTATTAACAACTATAAAATTGTTGTTATCTGCAGAAGTAAGATGGGCTGAGTGAAAGCAAACAGGAATTTGAAACTATTTTTCTTTTAATGCACGTATATTCAGATAGGGCCAAAATCAGAAGAGCCAATGCACTTATAGTAGTGTGACTCTGATATAGATCAAACTGAAATTAGAGGCAAGACATCAACATTTCAAGGTAAAGTCCAGTGGCACTCCCAAAGATCAGTGGAGCTTGTAAAGGTTCTGGAGCATGAGTCCTTTGAAGGGAAGCTGAGGGAGCTGGGAGTGTTTAGCCTGCAGAAAAGGAGGCTCACGGTGTGTTTTTGTGTATGACAGGAAAAGGATATCACGTGTATAAAATAGATAACTTGATGCTTGCCTTTGATGCCATTACAGAAAAGTAGTTATAGAATCAAATTAAAAAAGAAATTAAAGGGTCACAGCATGGATAACTAATCTCTGTAATTTTTTTGAGATAAAGTTTTTTATGAGGCTACAAATTAGACTGAAACAATAGTGTATAAAACAGATTTAAAATAAAAGTCCATTTTTTTTACTCAATTAACTTAAGCAATCATCTTACTTGAAAATAATTTGTATTCTTTTAGCCCATTCCAGATATGAGCTAAAGTTTGGCTTAAAATTTAAGATATATCCCTTCCTGGAGATGGAAAATGTGAAGGAGTTACAGCACGATAACTTAAACTTCCATATTCAGTCACAGTCAAGAACATGCACCTAACTGGAGACTCCTGTAAGAGGTTTCTTTAATCACAATTATATTCCTATTCAATTATATTCCAGAGGTTTAGCAACACATAAAATTAATGAAAAGCTGTTCAAAAAGGAATTGCAAAGGGCACATTTGTTTCCTTACAGGTTTTTCTCTCATAAGCTCCTATGCACAAGAGGCGTTTTACCAGTGCCAAAGCCTGCAAAGGCAGATGGCTCGGAGAGAAGGTTAGAGCAGCACTGGAGAATGGCAGACAGAGGGAAGCAGTGGAGCTACTCTAATAGTAACAGCAAAGAGGTCCCTGCTCTGCAGCACACAGTGGAGCTGCCCTTTTCATACCATCCCTTGTTCTTTTCTTGGGTAAATGACTTCAGGGCAGCTCGTCCAGAACTGCCTCTAGTGTCCTCTGCCAAACAATCTGCTGCAGCCACGGGGCTGACCAGCGGGTGTTAGTCTTGGCAGGTGCTAAAAAATGTCTTATTCCACAGGGATATGTCTGGAGACTGATTTAGCAAGTGCTACAGCAGACAGTGATATTTGGAAAACATAATATCCTTCAGTGTTGCTTGACTGTATCCCAAGGCTATATGGGTTTGATATAAGACACTTGGACTAACCCCATTCTGTGGCAGACTATATTCCCAGAAGGTAGCTCAGAACACACCTGCTAGCAGTAAATGTCCCGAACATTACAGGAGGTGGCATTCCAGTGGCATTCTTACTGTTCTGAGAATCTCTGTGGAACGTTATGGGAAGAAAGAAATCCTGTCAGTTTGCATAACAGCTGAAGAGAGGGAAGAAAACAGCTTGTGTTTACCATGAAAGCTGTGTTTCAGTGCAATGTCTTTGCAGCTTGCTGTTATCATGTGTTGAGACTGGGTGGTGAAGGTGGTACTCCAATGCAGGAGTGAAAGGAAAGTGTACACAAGGGGTAGAGGGAGGGCAGGAGGTAAAATCAGGTCGAATGAGCCTTGCTTCTGTGGATGTGCAGTGAATGTGTGTTCCTGGGGCATCTGGTGCCAGTTTCACTGTGATGATGTCATATTAACCCATTCAAGAGTTATGTGATAGGCTAAAGATATAAATGCAGCTGTTTAAAGGGGAGGTTCAGGACCTTATTTTCCTGGTGTTGTGGTCATAGTGTCTTTTGGGGAGCAGGATGCTGGGTGTGGGATGGTTTCCCTACAGATATTGACTACAATGATAATTTCTGTTGTATCTCATGCTGTTACTTTCAGCTCTGCAGTTTTATGGCATTTTTTTTCTCAGCATTTGAATTTGTTGCAAAGTAAGGAAAAGCACAGAAGCCCAGCCTTCATACCCCAGATTAATTTTTATTTGAAACTCTGTTTCAGAGGCTTTGTTCTCAAACTGCAGCACAGCGTGATGGTTTAGTGTGTGAGAGTCTGCTCAGGTAGTTTTGGAGGACTGTCCTGACTAGAAGAAGAGAAATTTATCAGTCTGCAGCTGTGCTTCTTGTAGGGTACTCAGTCTCTACCAAACCAAGCCCTTTCCATTATTCTAGCTTCCCTGAGGACAGCAATTTGGGGTTCTCTGCAGCTCATGAGACAGGAATGAACAAACGTGTGTGGAGTTCCGGGCTCTGGGGGACCAGAACTCCACGGTGAAACAGGAACAGAGCCAAAATGGAGCCTTGTCATAAATATCCTACACTTCTGGTGTTCTGGTGTCCAACCTTCTCAAGACATACAGAGGCAGTAGACAGGATAAGTGGATAGACTTATGTATTAAAGCTCCTAAGAAGCTGCCTGTTTCTTCTAAAATGCCTTATGGAATAATATGATCATAATTTACCAACAGATACACAGGGAAGTATTTTCTGATAATAACAGAATATCGATTTCCACAGAAGGCAGCTTAACATAATACACAGACTACAGACTGAAGGTAAATTTGGAAGTCAAGGTGAACAAATTCTGAAAAAAATTGTGCCTTGAAATACGGTGTATTGTCTGCTATTAAATCAAGTTAGCTGTCTCTTTCCAGATGGAGAAATCTCTCTCTCTCTTTTTTTATAAAATATGATATAGTGGAAGGGGGAAACAGTAGGGCATTTTCAGAAATAAGTGATTTAGTTCTTTGTTAGATGGGACTTGAGATTAGATGATAATTGCATTGTTTCTTCTGGTCCTTATCAGTGAAAGCATTTGTAAACTTGATGGAATATTCAGGACCCTTTTGCTTTCACAGCACCAGTAAATGAAATTTTCTGTTGAATGCTTTTTAATAGAAAATAAAACCAGAAAAACAACATTCCGTTATTTTTATGGATCAAACACAAATGATGAGGTGAATTAAAAGTGGAAAGATCTTTGTGTATGCGAATGAGGAGATTGTTAAGAAACTAAAACAAAATAGAAAAGGTATGAAAAAAGACATACAAACTGGACTTGGATATCTTTAGGATACTTTTAAATAACTCAAAATAATTTTAAATAAATTATACAATTGGTAGAGAAGCACCACCAGTTTCAAGGTTGACAACAGAGAAACAGAGACTGGAGAAACAGAGATTGGCATGAGAGAAGAAGAAAATCATGGCAAGAATCATTTGGCATCTGATTTTGCAGGGAAGAATGATGATTGTTTGCATAATCCTGTTTGTGTTTTTGTTTTCTTTTTGTCTTTTTTTTTTTCCTGGAATGAGGGATTCAAAACTGTGGGGACAACAGCAAAAAACTCTCTTACAAATGTTTTAAGTCTATAAATTTGATGTGGTGTTCTGTCGAAGGAAATATTGCTGAGATCTTAGGGAATTGCAAACAGAAAGAGCAGATGTTTTCACAGATATTTTCACAAGTTCACTCAATTTAGGCAACATTCCTAAGGACTAGTCACAAGAACTGGATAACCTTCAAAAAGTGTAGGAGTATATGAAATATAATAGAGACTAGCTGATATATACAAAAAGTGTAGGAAGCTTTTTAAGGACCTTGAAAGGAGAAACATTTGTAAAAGTAGTGTTTGAAGATGGACTATCTACTTCATTTTCAAAAAGTGGAAACTGCTTCAGTAACTTGACAAAACGCTTTGAAGCCCAAGGTGCCAAGATACAAAAAGGGTAACAGGACTTCTATCTAAGGTTTCCATTAGAAAGGCCAGCCTTTAACCCATTTGAGGTTAGCTCATAACATATAAAGCTGGGGAAAAGATAAAACAGTAAACCAGGTTGGAAATTTGACATAACTAGAAGATAGCTTCACACAGACCAATATATTAAAGATATCTACACTTCACACTTCAAGATATATTAAAAAAAAAAAAAAAGACGAAAGAAAAGAACCCACAACAATCTATCCACTCTGAAAATGACCAGAGTAAGCAAAGTTAGAACAACCCAATAATAATGAGACAAACACCAGTTATTGTGATAAATGTATCTAAGGAGAAGATCCAATGACAGAAATTTTCTGGTCTTTGCAGTGTTTCACTGGCAATATGGGACATTTACGTGCTAGATAGTGTAGCCTTGCAAATAAGTACCTCCTGAGATGGATTTAAGATCCATATGGAAACAGCTGACGCTGGTGAAGTGCTGTGAAAAGCCCCAGACTGGGACTGTGAGATTCTGATTATGGAAGTTAAAAGTTGTTATGAATATAAGCCCTAATTATTACCTGTCCAGAGGTCTAGCTGCTGTTCATTATTGGGAAAGGTAGTTGGCCAGGAATGGAAAATGTGCTTGAAATATACATTCGCTAAGACTGCATGTATTTTGGGAGCATAAAACAGCCAGAGTGCTGTGCTGGCTCACCCTTCTCTGTCATTTTTCTTCCCAGGCATGCTCCAGTCAAATTTCTTTCTTGTGTATGTCTAGTATCTTGTGCAATGAAACTCAAGACTCATTTTTCTCTTTTCAGCCCAAGTAGTCTCTGAGACACTCAAGAGAAAGTCTGTAAGGAACAGCCAGTTGCACACACTCTTGAATCTGGATTTTTATTATTTGTGTTTTTTTGACAAAACTATGAGAAAACCTCCCCCAGACAGAAGCCTATGTTTCACCTCTACTACCCATCTGGCAACCAGACATACCTGAAATGGTTTGGAAAGGTGGAAAAAAAAATCAGGCTTAAAAAGATCTGAGCTCCTTGAAAAGATCTGATCTACTTAAAAATTTGGCTCAATATGCAGTACAAAGTGTCTGTCTGCTGTATACCAAGTTCTCTCAGTGTTTTCCTTCAGACTTCAGACATATAAGGAATTGATCACATGATTTACTAGAAAATGTGGTATGGATAAATATATTTGTAATTTGATTTGTCTGGCTGTATATAGTAAGCACTGTAATAATATAACATTATCCTGTATTATATAGCATGTTTTCAACTGCACCCAGGGTGATCCACCCTGGGTGGAGAGCATGGAGCTTGGCTGAGCATGGTGGTTTTAAAAAATGAAGTAACACATGCTTGGGACCTTAAGTTTATCAGTAACTCAAAGTCACAAAACCAAATGCCTCAACCTCTTAGTGAATGAAGTTGTCCTGAGTGCATTTCTGGACCAAAATGTATTTCTACTGAAATATGATTGACTGTGGGAGATTCTTGTGCTCTGTTTAGGTTTAGGAGTTAATTAGATGCCATCATTGTAAAGCTTTCTCTTGTATGTTATTTTGGCTAAGCTTTTGCAAAATATTTTTTTATAAGCCCAATGGCAGTGGAAAGATATTGTTATTTTTATCCAGAAAGAAAAAATAACTTTGCTACTGTACTAACTCTTCTCCCTCCTCATTGGGAGCAGTCCAAAAATAATGCATCACAGGATGAACCATGTGTTATGCACTTGTACCTACTTTTACTGAAGCTCAAAGCAACACAGTATCTTCTAGGTGGTAAAACGACAGAACTTAGAAGATAAACCCATACATGAGCAAAAACAAAGAGGTTTTGGGTTTGCCTTTGGGATCACCCATTAGCAGATTTACTGTACTTCTTTTGAAACTTTCGTGCCTTATTTCCAAGGCAGTTGTGAAGTGAAGCAAACTAAACTAGCAGAGGTGGAGCATCCAAATCTCCAGTTCATATAAAGCCAAGACTGATCTAAATTTGCCACAGTGTCAATATGCCATGACTGATGTAAATAGCATTTACCTATCAAACAAAGGAAAGAAGCTTCCTTGGATTTATTTGAAGGTATAAAAAGCAAACCTAAATTTTCTGCCATTTATACTTGTTTTTCTCTTAAGAAAATTATGTGCAGGTCTTGGCATACTAACAAAATCCAGCAAATTTAGTCTTTGTAAACTTGTTTTTTGTTTGGTTTTGGCTTTGGTGGGGTGTTTTTTTGTTGGTTTGTTTGGGTCTTTTTCCTTGTGTGGCAGGAATATGCCAACTGGAGAAGTATTAGAGATGAATCTGTGTAAGTGGTCACAGACAGCCCTCATGGTAGACCCTGGCTGGAAGTATGGGAGTATGGGAGTATGGGAGTGGATATTTGGGTGGCCCCTGTGCTCTCTATGAGTTCATAGTGGCAAGAAACTATCCTTGCTTTCACCGTACTTTGGTTTTTTCTTCTTGCAATACATAATTATGCAGTTGACAACTGCAAACCTGTATTGGGCGTTGGAGGGACAAGTTCTGCTCATTGCTTGTAGGAATTCAGAGCCAAGTAGTAGTTTGTGGTGCAGCTTTTTTCCATGGGAAAGCAAAGAAGAAAGTCTTCCTTTTCCAGTCAAAACTGGTATTCTGTTGTTAAAGGTTTTTTTGCTGAGATGATAACACTTTTTGCTTATCAGAATTCCTCCCTGAGAAGTCAAGCTGTGGCCTGGCTATGAATATGCACTATACCAGTAAAATTTTAGAAGTCTTAGATTTTCTCATGTTTTAGTATTGATGGTATATTTTTTAAATGGGATTTTATATTAGACTTCAAAACTCTAAGCAGACAAGAATTCCTGTGGCAAAAAGTGCTGAACGTTAAGGAATTCCCTACTCCAATTTTCTGGCAAAAATAGAAAATCACGTCCAAACCCCAAATTTGATATGCATAATTTTTCCTCAAAATAATAAACAAATGACATATTTGTTGGTAGTGGAAATAAAATGAAAATAACAGAACTCCTATGTTTCTCTGGTAAGGGATAAATTTGCAATTTAAATTCTAATTATCATTTTCAGCTTACTTTCCTCTCTTTTAATTTGACCACTCTGTGATGAAGAACCACAGCCAAAGGGAGTGTAGGCTTGTGTAATGAGGAAATAAGATCTGATCACATTACTCAGGAAATTCTTGAGCACTGTGGGACTCCAGTATAAACTGAGTGGGGTTTAGTAAATGGAAAGATGATTTAGTAGTAGTAATTAAAAAGTCACACAGGTAAGCAGAGTTCATGGAGAACCTCCAGAAGTTCTGCCAGAAGCTGCTTTGGGAACATGCACTTTTAAATCATTAACATAACTAGCCCATTCCACTGTTTTCCCAAGTTCTCCTGTTCTCTAAAAAGTTGTATGTTTTTGACTACTCAAATTTTATAGCTTTGTATTATACTTGTCATTTTACCTTCTTCCCCTTACATTTTTCCTTTCATTTCCTTCCTTCTCTTTTAATCTACTGCAGGTGACAAATGCAAATGACAAGAAGCATAAACTGTGAGCAGAGTCCTGGTATAAATGGCAGACATCCTACTGACTGCAGTGGGTGTTACCTTTGCTCATGCCAGGACTAAATTTAGTTTACAAGTTAAGAAACTGGGGCAGCAGGGGAAGAATTCTGGCATTACTATGAACCTCCTTGCCATGCTTTTATTTTGCTCACTTCTGACATTACATTTCATTTTTTTCCCTGTGTGCTGTAAATCAAGAGAGCTATCCCAGACCTCCTGCATTTGGGGAGCTGAACTTCTCCAGATAGGAAACAACTTGTCTTTTTCCAAAGCCCAGTGAACAACACTCATCTAAATTGATACAAAACCCATAAAACCCTTCTTCAAGGGTATCAGGTTTTCTCCTTGTAAATCCCAACTGGTTTGAAGAGAGATCTATCAGAATAGGAACAAATAGTTTGAGGAAGCTGAAATGGACTAAAAAACTTCTTTCCTTCATATTTATTAGTTTCCAGTGTCATAATGTGCAAATGAAGCCAACTATGCCCACAACCCTTTCCTTTATTTCCTCAAACTCTTCTTTATTCTTCTTTTGTGAAGGTTAGGGGACCGAGGAAGATATGGTATGCTGGCTGTTGAGGAAACTGCTTCAAAACCCCAAAGCAGTCTTGTGGGAAAATTCTTTGAAGAATGCTCCTCCCTCCAGTGGAAATGGCTGTTTTTAAAAATTTAAGAATCACAGAACTGCCTAAACCAAAAAGTTGTAGTACTACTGGGATTTGCAAATGAAGAAGCTCACAGGCATGTGTGAGATAAGGAAGAATAACCTCTAGCAAACCAGCCGGGGTTTTTTTTGTCAGATGATACTGCCTTTCCAGATAAGCTTTGTTTCTTGTTGAAAACTGAAAATAAATGGACAAAATGACACTCTACTGAACACTTTTAGATGGGAAAACTACTAGTGATGTAGTCATGAGGCCAGAATGTTTCCCTAATAAAAAAATAACACTGCCTTTCTCAATAAGGTATTAATTTAGTCTTTGCTATTTACTTTAGTGAGAAATCGTGACATTTGGGTTTTAGAAAGTGACTTAAGAAAAGGAAGACATTTAGAAAGGGAAATGAGAGGAGCAGCTTAAGCTCAAATCTATTGTCCAGACCATGCTTCTGCTAGAGGGGTGAAGGCAGAAGCCAGGAACACACATTAGGTTCCCCAAAATCCTCTTTTTCCAGCTACTCCAATCCTCTGCAGGATTTGGCCACCGGCAATTAGGAAGGGGGAATATGGGAACACCTGTGCCCACCTGGGGTTATCCGAGCAGCTGTAGCTCCTCAGCAGGGCAGGGGTAAAGCTGGGCCTCCTCCTGTCTGCCCACCAGCAAACAATGGCAGCTGTGGTCTACATGGGCTTTCACTTCTCCTGGGCCTGCAAACCTCTCTGGAGCAGTGAATCCTCCAAAGGAAATTAGCATAAAGGTTGATTTTTGTCTTTCAATAAGCTAGGCCTTTAGTGGACCCTAAAACTGGGATTTTCTGTTCAGAAATTGTTAGAAAAGATATTAGTTTTTCCCCACATTTTTGTAGGGGTTGTCATTATCTATCTTTCAACACATTTTAACTTCCCTTACTGAATTATGATCTGCACAACATCTGACTTACTTTATTTTTGCTACTTGAGATACTTCACTTTTAATTTAGTACTAATTTGGTTGATAATGAAATATGTATTTCAAACTTCCGCAGATATTTCCCATTTTATCAGCAAGAGAGAGTTTTGCAGGAAATCACTGTTAAGTTAAAATAGAGATACCATCCCAGATACACCCACCTTTCATGAGATATTCTTTTACTGTGATTTTTACTTGCTCCTCCCATTTATCTTTTCTCTGCCTATAATCCTGGTTACCTTAGCTTTCTCTTTAAATAGAGACAGACTCAGATTTATCCTGTTGCTGTTTGTATTACTGAAAAGCATGCTGTAAGCAAAAGTGGTGCTCTTTCTGTACCATGTAGTGGTCTAACTCCCTGGGACAAGTTCAGAGCTATACTTCCCTGTTTTGTGGGGAGAAATCTAAATGAGGCATAAGGAAACTTGGCTGCAGAACATAGCAGTTTGTAACAGGACTCATGTTTGCCCAATGTGCTTAGTCTCTCGGGAGCTGAGTGAAAGCAAACCTAACTCCCTCTCCTTCCAAATCTGGGAGAACAGTGCCTCAGGATACAGCAGGTGTGCTTGTGTGATGTCTTGTTCACATGAGCTGCTCTTCCCTTTGTAAAATGATCTAGTAGGTGTTTAGTTGCAGATAGATATTGCTGTTGCAATGGTGTGCTAATACCTGCTGCTGCTGTGCTTCTCTGCCCTACACTGACATGGCACATTTCCCAAAACAAACATGTTAACTGCAGATACACTCAAGGAAAGAAAAAAAATTGATTAAGAAAGAGACATCTTAAGCAAAATTGCTGCAGCTGGTCGTGTTGGGGGTGTGATATAAAGCCCAGAATATGTGCTTTTAAAATGTATATAAGTACCTGAATTTTGTGGGTCCTTTACTTGTGGCAATACAAGCAAAAAGGTCCCTTCAATAGGAGCAGAATGTACTGGTATCAGTCAGTGGAACTTCTTGCTTGGTCTTTGAGACAATGGTGCTGAAATTGAAGGCTGACTGCAAAATAGAACTGGTCACAATTTCCCGAAAAATAACTGATGCTTCAGATTTTTAGATGGAAAAATCTTAATTATTTGATTTATTGTGTTTTCTTCTATAGATTTTAATTTTTGAATCTCCACAGCAGCTGAAGAACTATTTACACTGGACACTATAACACTGTTGAGTTTGCTCAGCCAGCTCTATCAAAAAACATGAAGGCACAGAAGACTGTCAGTTCTTGTGCTTTCCTTCAAGTCCCACTGGACATATTCCAGTTATTTCAGTTGTAATATAGTTACAATATTATTGTAAATAACAGCTTTGTAGAGGACTACTGATTGTTAATGAGGTAACGTGGGAGACTGTAGCCACAGTTGCCAGGATATCATGGATAAGGATGTGCTGTTCTCACAGGCTTTTCAGGAAGGACAATAAGACAGGGTATTTCATAAAATATTTAATTGTCCCTCAGCCATACTGGTAGCCTGTTTGGCTTTTCTTTCAAGGCTCTCATTTAGCTTTTTCTATCTGAGAATGATTCTAAATGCTTATCCTAACAGCAAATGAGTAAAGGAAAAATATTTGCTGCACAGTACTTCAGAGTGTGACCAGGTCTCCAATATTTCTGAAAGTTTTCATAAAACAGAAAAGAACGCAGCACTCTTAGTCTTCAGGACGTGTAGACAGGGTTCCATTTGAGTACACATCTACTCTACTCACTGTTTATGTCTAGTTTTATTTCTGGTGGGAACCAGAATGCATTGAAGAAAGAGAGTCCACTCAGCTCTTGTACTGATGTCAGTATCTAGTATGGGATGTAGATTTGTGGATATTTTACATCTAGATGATTTAGATGTACCTCTTGAGCCACCCTGAATTGTGTGACTCAGAAGACCTTTAGAGGCTGGGCTTCTATAGAGCTATGAACCTAAGAAGCATCACTTCCAGGTCTTCTACTTCTGCTTTGATGTTAGCTTAGAAAGAATACAATTTATGGGTGTTAATAAACTTGCAAGTTCATTTCACTGAGTATTTTAAGGGCAAGGATTATGGAAGAGAGAACCTTTTTAAACCTGCCGTGTAAAGTAAAACATTTATGTTGAAAGACTAATAAAAATTTCAGTTTAGGCCATTGTCTGAGAATCTCTTAGAACTAATATAAGAATAACAGATTACAGGAAGCAGAGAAATATTGCACTAGGCAGAATATTTAATAAATAAGAAGATTAGATGAAATTTATTTGGATTAATTTCCATAGAAGAAAAAAAAAACCCTATGAGATAAGAAACTTCTTGGAACACCCCAGGCTCTCAGGTAACATATTCTCATAAGGTTAAAGAATATTTTTTTGCTTTGTGAGAATTTGATTAAGTTGCAGATTTAGGATTTCCTTGTTTTACTAACTGGTCAGGAGCCACTGGAGGGCAGGAGGTATTGAAAATCAGGAGTGAAATTGAATTTGTCAAGAAGGAAGGAGCGGGAGGAAGGTGTTCTAATTTTAATTTTTCTCATTACAAATCAACTCAGAGTAAAAAATTAAACTAATTGCCCAAGTTGTGTCTGGTTTTGGTGTGGCTGTAATCACAGGGTGATTGCTCCCTGTCCTTATTTGACCCACAAGCTGTTCATCATATTTCTCTGTTCCCTGCACAGGTGAGGAGGGAGTGATAGAGCAGCTTTGATGGGCACCTGGAGACCGGTGATATTCAAACCTCCTGTTTGCGATGTTTTGGAGGAGCTCTCAATAAACAGTTGTGTGTATTTATTAACTTTTTCTCATTTAAATATTTTCTTATGTGCCTCTTTTATCACCATACCTGAAAATCACTGTTCTTTGCCAGTAGACAGAGTGATAACCACTATTGCTTTTAATAACAACAAACATCTGAATTTACCAAATGCGTTTTCCTCTTCTTACATCAGGTTGTCTAGTCAAAGCCTGCATGATTTACATTTACTCATATGGCTATGAGTGTTTCTCAGATATTTGCAAAGCAGGAAAGGACTAGTATTTATGTGGGAACTATCTGATTCTCCTCAGAAAATATCATATAAATAACTTACTTATGAAGCTCAGTTTATAGATCTGTCTATTCTATGTCTGATTTTGTCCCAGTTCTCCCCATGGTGCTTGAACTTCCCAGTCCTCAGATGAAACTAGTCTATTTAAACAAGCTAGTAGCACAGACTCTTTCAGAAAAAAAAATCTGGATTTTTTTTTATTTATATAATTTCCACCTGTCCACATTAGATTAAATTAAATAATTTCTTCAATGAAAACATTACCACTGTGTTTTACAAGTTACCAGCCTATAAATTTCAGGTTCTATTGCAATAGAGAAATTGTTTTCATAATATCAGTAAGAATAATTATTTTTCATTTTAGAAACTAATACAATCTTATGCTTTTTGCATGTTAAATGATGTACACTCTTTGTTCAAATGTGATGGATTTTTTTCCCATCAATGCACTTTTGAGCAATTAGTACCAAATCTTTTCTGGTGGAGGGAAAAGACAGTATTCCTTGACTACTCAGGCCATTTTTAATGAAATGAAAACGTCTTATGTAAAGCTAAAAGCATTTGTTTTACTAATTAATATGAATGCTCTTTCCTGAAACTATCGGCTGCTCTTTTTGACAAAGTAGTCTACTAAGTCATATTGGATTACATGCTTATATCCATTTTTAATTACATTTGGAGGAAACATGATAACAGCAAGAGGAAAAATAACATTTTTTGATTATGTGAGTTAGTCAGTGCTTGGCCACCTCCTCTAGAATAGCTAACTTTTATTTGGTTTTGTTTGGAAAGTGTTGGTGCCATGTGATATAATAAAGAAAGAACATAATTAATCTATTTAATCCTGCCTAAATTTGTCATGTTTGGTATTAAGGAATGCTTGAATTAATATTCAAAAAGAAAGCACTAAATAAGTGAATAAAAGAAATTCATTAATAACCTGTGAGGACAAAAAATGGGACGGAGAGGTGAATGATGATTGGTCATATAAAATTTTTCATTCACCTTTTTAGTGACTCCAATTATTTTCCCAGTAAATTAAAAGATTTTTTTTCAGTTATAAAACTTTTCTCCCAGTATGCTGAAGCCTCTACATCCTTTCAAAATAAGTGAATTAAATTAGTAATATAGAGGGTGGTACAGGTAATCCCAAAAAAGAGACAGAATCAGCTGTAAAGGAAGCCTTGGGTTTCACGTCTAAATTGGTAGATTAAGTGTCCCATACCCCATTTTGGGAGTTGTTCCTATAATCTAAGTGTAGATCCCGATTTCTCAATTATCACAATCACAGACCAAAATGTAAACCAGAGAGAGTCTGGATGACTGTGCAAAATTTATCTATTTTAACAAAGAGATTGGGAAATAGAAAAGATGTATTTTTTACTTTTGACTACTGTAATTTCTAATCTATATCTTAATCCAGTTTTCCGTGCTAGAAGTAATTAGTCAGCAACTATTCTATGAAGCATATCAGGTCTACTCTTCTGGGAGCACATCAGATAGATCTATTTTATTTCATTGACCTTACATTTACTGTTCCTGTGAAGAAATGATATTTTGCCTGCACCATAATTTTTTATAGGTTCTGTTCCAAATCTTTAGATAAGGATGAAGTTTTGGATGCTCTTGAAATGCCTAATTCAGCTGGAGATGCAGAGGAACAATCCCACTGGTTTGTTTCTTTCTCTCCTGCTGGAGATTTCCCATTAAAGGAATGGCAGATTTCTTTCCTTTCAAAGCTACAAACCCAGGAATTACACCAAAGAAATTTTTGGAGTAGCTGTAATAGAAGATATGTCACACTAGACAAACTAAAAATAGAAGAGTCTCTCAGGCACATAGTGACAAAAAACAACAACCAAATTTAATGCTGGCATCTCTAGGCAGTGGTCTGACTGCCTACAACAGTGTTTAAAAAATATATATATATGCATATACAAGAAAAATAACTTCTAGTGTTCATGTTGAGTTTTTGTTGTTGTCTGTTTGATTGAATTTTTGTTTATTGCCTGTCCCAGGTCACAGTTAATTAGAAACAGACTTCAGTGTACTAAGGAAACTGTATCAGCAATGAACCTTTTTATTATCCCACTGCTGCATGTCTAAAATTTGCTGGTGATGATGATGATGTCCCTAATGAGAACTAGTAGTTTGATCTACCTTGTCCAAGTGCACAGAGGAGGTATGGAAGGATTATCCTAACAAAGACAGGCAGATTTCCATTTCATCACCTGTTCAGCCCCCTGTGTGCCACCAGGACCTATCCAAAATGGCCTCATGTAATTTTTGCTGTGGTTATGGTTTCTCTGTTAGGGACAATCGTCCATGAGGAGCCTGCTTGAGACCACCTTTTCTTTCCTTAGGGATTGCCAAAGGGGTCCTGGGCAGTAGTGAGTTCCAGTCATTGGTGGCCTAGGCCAGGTTTGAATGTAGAAATTAGGAACAAAAAACTATATCCAGATCTTAAATGCCCTTCCAAATTATGATTTCTGTCATTTTCATCCTTTTTGCAAAACCCACAAATTTTAATTTTTTATTTCTAGACAAAGGGAAAGTAAGTGGTAGACCCTAATTTGTTAATGACAAATCCAAGCTATGCTTGGACCTGGAAGCAGTGAAGGTACAAAATCTGGGTAAGACCACACTGTGTTTTTGGCTTTGACAACAAACTGTCTGACCTCATAACCAGTTTCTTTCATTGACTTGGAAAGGCAGCAGGTTTTTGGAAGCTCTGGGTAGAAGTGTGTTTAATTTCACATTTCACTCTTGAATGGAGATGCTGCAATAGGAAGAGAGTTTGTTGAAGTGCCAGACTAAATTGTTTGAATATTGCTTGTGGTGATTTGGCCTAGAAACCTACTGGCTGTCACACTAACTGGACCTCTATCAGTATGAACATTTGTTTTCTGTCTCATATCTGAAAGATAATATTTCCCAGAACGTCATGGTTTTCAAAGACCTCATTAGACAATTCTGTAGCAGCACTGAAGTTTTCTGTGCAGGGAACTGGATGGTTACGTACATCCATGGGGCTGTCTAGCAGTAAGACCTTGCATAATTTCTTTAAGATTGTTAAGGGATTTCGAACAAAGCAATTCCTGTTTTGCTCATGTTATCTCTCATAATTTTAGTCTTATTGAATCACCAACATATATTGCTGTTTTATGACCTGTGTTTCTCTTTCATGCAAGCCCTGTATGCCCTTTAGTGCTGTGCTGCAACAGTGGATGCTATTTCCCAGTTTCTGTCATTCTTATTCCATCCCCTTTCATATTCTGTACCTGATGTTCAGGTTCTTCTGTTTCATTGTCTAGGGTCATTACCTTGTTATATAAATGTACTGTCTGTTCCTGAGAGCAGGGTTACATTTATGTAACTTCTGCCACTTAAAAGTTAGGTCTCCAAGCTGAGAGGGGTCTTCTGTGTTTCCTCTGTTCACAGTTGAGAGAAATAGGCAAATCCAGAGGTGGATTTGTCCCATCTGCTTCAGGCGCTTAATTTGAGATGAATTACCTACTGAATGCATTTTATCTTTCTGCTGTGACTATAAATGAAGGAAGATGATTATAGTGGAACAGATGCACAAATGTAACATTGTTGATGTTAGGTGAGATGAACCTGGATCCTAGACAAACAAAATTGTCCAAGTTCCCTCAAGTAGAGAAAAAATTAGCACAGCCAATTGATACTTGTTCCCCAGTATATTTGGATGGCATGAATTGCTGTTTGGAGTGCCTCTAGAAATTAGGGCAGCAGCCTAGCCTTACTTAAATTTATTTATGATAGCTAAAGCAGGAGACATGCACATCACTCAAACTGGGACACCATAGATATACTATTGTCATCAGTAGTAATGTTTTCTTTCTCCTTAAAAAACACACTTAAACACACTGCTACTCTTTCATCAACTCTGACAACTTTGTGAATCTAATTTCCCACTGCCTATAGGCTAAATCTACCCACAGAAATTATACAAACTTATCCCAGAATCTTTCCCATGTCACAGCAAATAAATACCATTTTTCTTAATCTCACCCATCTGAATTCTATAAAAATTATGCATATCCAGGAAGTAACATACAAAATCACATTTCTCTTTTCACCATCCACAAAGATGATATTAATTTTGTCTTGATTCTCTTGTTTTAATACCTTATATTTAGTAAGTTGCAAGATACTAAAAAAAAAGTGGAGAGAGAGAAGGAATTAAGAACAGAAAGTGAGTGCACAATTCTCTGGGATAAAAATGAGCAACCCAAATACAATGAATGAGTCTTAAAGCAGAATCTGGAACCTGAAAAGATCTGCTCTCCATTAACTATGGTGAATTGGGCACAGTGGGCCACTGGGAAGAGACAAGTGTGATGATTTCCTAAATGGAGCACAGTGAATCTCATTGAGAGTTCAGTTTTGTGAGATAACTGTCATAACTAGTTTAGCATGAAAGTTTGATGTACCCAATAATTAAAAAAAGAATTGCAAGTTGGTCACTGAGAAATTGGACACCTGTTATTCTCACAATGTGCCGTATTTAAACTCTTACTGTCAACAAGAGAGGAAACTATATGTCACTGGATGTTAACTCAGTTTAATCTGAGAACTGTTCTGCCCTGAAAATACTGCTAATGTCAATTGACACCACAGAGGGTCAATGTTTTTGAAAACAAGACACATATCATCACTTACATTATTCAATTTGAAACATTCACATTCAAGTTTATTGAATTACAGGACCCGAGTTGCAGGATTTAAATTCACTACTGGTCTTATGCTGTACATAACAGTTTTGTCACATAAAATTTCATTGATATACAATGTGCTTTGTTGTTTAATAATCAAAATATGTGCAGTTCCAGTTTGCAGCCGGAATCCATTATTTACTGAAATCTGCTGGAAGACGCCTAGGGAACTGAATGAGAATAGTATCACAGAAACAGGTAGATTTTGTTAATGGATTATTCATGTTTCAATTAACTAAACCAGTTCAGACTTTGTCAGCTGTCAAATGAATTAATGACAACCATTTTCCTTGGGTCAAAGAGAAGGCGAATGAAAACAGTATTGTAGAAGGTAAGGTAGCATTTCCTGGCATCCTGGTGCAGTATCCAAATGGTTGTATGGGTCTAGAGAGGTTTCCAAACTTGTATGAAATATTCACACACCTTAGAAGTGTACTTGCTCAATGACCAGTTGCGAATTTTATAGTTTTTAAATGAATATATTAATCTCTCCAGGCCATTCATCCTATTTGCTGGGTTTTTCAAACGTAAAAAAGTTCTAGTGATAAGTTCTAACCTCAAATGACTTTTGATAAATTCTAACCTCAAATGACTTTATCATAGGTGAAAATAGAGTAGTTTCTCATAGTCTTTATGGTGGAACCAGGAGACAAATGAGGAGGGAGGTTTGACTTGGCAAACCATCTAAGCCAGGGTATGCTATTGATGGAGTTAATGGTATTAATGGAGGACAACATGACTGCATAAAGTTGGGCATCAAGCCTAACTTTGGTTTAGTAGAGACATCACCATCATGGCAGGTAGCAAAGCTGGGTGAACAGAGAGGGAAGGACTTCTGTGGCACCTGAAATAAGAAGAGGAGAAATTCAAATTAAATGCAGTCGTGAAATGGGAGTCAAAGGACCTTCATTTATTGTCTATGTTTTTCTACATAAAAATATCATCTTTTGAAGAAAAGTTGGAATGCTTTGTCCCATTTGCCTGATGTGATGAACTAGGCTATGTGTCACAATGAAAACATACTTTGTTCATTAAGTAAGTAAAACTATGAACTCTGTCTTGAATTATTTATTATTCTAATGAAAAGTATTAAACATTTAATTCAAGTTTATGTATCTATTAAATCTGGATTTCTATGTTATTATTAAATCCGTGTCTTTATATCGGTGATGTAACATTTCATTTGTTGAACTGTGGGATTCATTTTTTTGAAACAAGGGAATTCGGTGCTCTTTATATGTCTAGGACCTATCAGTGAGAATATGCATGGGGAAGTGAGGATCACTGGAAACTGTGGCAAACCTTGTCTCAAGTGCCAAATAGAGTCCACTGGGACATTTTGGGCAAGTCTCAGACATATGTTTCAGATCTACCTCCTTTGCCCTAATGAGCCTTGAAGGGCTCCTTACCCAGTGTCTGAGGGCTTGTGTTTCTCTCTGTGAGATGAGCCTCCTGCTGGGTCACTCTGAGGACACACCTGCCTGTGGGATGGATGTTTGCTGTGTGACAGAGGTGTGCTGCTGGCTGAGCACGTTAACTTCCACACCTTCCAAATTAGCACTCTAAGTCCTTTTATGGGTGAAGGGAAGGATTTCTGCTTTTCTTCTCTGTTCCTCCATTAAGAAAGTGCTTTGATAACTCAGCTGTTACTATTACCTGCCTCTCACATGGACGCTAATGATCTCCAGAGTGAGAATAAGCACAATTGCTGCAAGAGGTTCTGCTGAGATCTCATGTCTCTGTGTAGGAGCACTAGAATTTTTCTTATGTTTTATGTGGGTTTTTTTCAGTGATTTGAGTCTCACACAATGGCAAATAGTTTATTTTTCTTCACTTCTTCCCCTCTGCTCCCCACAGTGCTGTGGGACCTGAAAGTCATCTGTAGAAGCTAAACAGCTTCCTACATTGGAGTGCCACTCAAAATTCCTGCTCTTTTTCTCTGTTTGGTTTGGAGAATAAATGGGAGACCAAAATCCTCTTTGCTAAGCCTAAGTATAACCTTTCTCCATTTTCCTGGTATTGCTGGAAAACTGCAAAGCTGTCATACCTTTTAAATGATGCATCACAACGAAGTGCTAAACCAGAGTTGCAATTCACCCTGGCTTGTAAATTTCTGACGGATGCCAAGAAGAGGCGGGGAGCCCCATTTGACTAAACTGGAAAATATTCCACAGAAGACAAGTCTACCTCACTTTTTATTTATCATTTCCGTAAGCTTGTCCGCTTCTTCAGTCAATATCATAAATATCAAGGGCAAACAGTAAATGTCTGTAGCTTGACACAGTTACACAGAAGACTGGCAGTGGATTCCTGTGCTTTTAAAGGGCTGTCCCAGCCTCAGTCAGGGCTGTAGTTCACTGCAGGTGCTGGAAAAAGGAGTGTGTGTTTCAGACATAGAAGCTAGATTTCAGTCACTTAATTTCAGAGGCTGCCACTGCTTAGCACAATGGAACATCTCATTTGACCTTATCAAACTCATAGGCAGCAGATTAACACAATCCACAATGCACATTCTAAATACTAGATTCAAGAAATCTCTTCAGATTTTTGGTGTCACACTAAGTTTTATCTGTAGGCAATCTTTCAATGACTTTGCAAGATACAAAGTAGGAGAATCATAGCTCTAATTCTGTGCATCCCAGAAGGCTAGAACTGGTCTTGGAACTTAAAATTTGCATTTGAAAAGGTAGAACTCCGGATTGTTGTCTGAAAAAATTTCTAGGAGAATCTCCTGGTAGGCAATAGAGCTCAGCAGGCATTTTGAGATGGGACCTGTCAGTCTGTTTCAGACATCTGTATGACGAGATTATCTGCTTCCTGGAAATGTCTACTCATCCATTAGTGAAAAAAAGCATGGAAAAGGATTATCTGTGTGGGTGCTATCAAACTGACTCTGATAGTTTTGCCAATGTGACATTTACAAGGTCGTGACAAAAGCACGTGGCAGAGAAAGAAGCTTAATGGAAGTCCTTGACTGACACCTTAGAAAATGGACAATTTTTTGTAGGACAATCTCCATTAATCACTACTTTAAAAAAAATCATCAAATTTTATAACAAATTTTGGTGGCATTGATGATTTCTACTCCAGGGTTTGCCTTGAGCTGCAAAGCAGAGGGATGCTCCAGGTAAGGATCAGTGTTTTTTGGCAGAGTTGTGTGTGGGCAGGGAATGTTTAAAAAGCACTTGTCCACGCTAAACCTGATTCAAATCAATGCCACAAGAACATGTTGTGTGATATATTACTAATAAAATGAATAAGAAAGAGATGTGTCAGCCCAGAGGAAAAAAAAAAAACAGAAAAACTCCTCTTTTTCCTTTCTTTTTTTGTTCATCTGCATCTGTATGGACAATTTCACTTTGAAAACAATATGCTTTCAGAAATAAAGTACTGCTGCAGATTCAGAGGGAAGTGTTTACATGTTAAGATAGGTGGGTAAAGAACACTTCTTTTTTATTATTACTGGGGGAAAAAAAATGAGAGGAAATGTTAAATTCCTTCATGTCTCTTTTAAAATTTATATTTAAAATAACCACTTAAAAAGGTGTTTAAAGTGAACATCCTGGAGAGAAAACCTAGAATTTTAGGATTTTAAGAGTTAGTACTGCCATCCTACTATAAAAATTCAGTATTTTCTACTGATTTGGTACATGATTCTTCAGTTGTGTAAGAAGTTGTTAGAATGAGATAATGAGGCTCCAGTAGTGTGCATAGGGTGCAACATAGCAAAAATTTTAGGGCATGAAATTAGTCCAGAATTCCTCCTGTGTCATGCTTATGTGATAAAAATAACCTACTGGAATAAGATAAAGATGGTAATGGCTTTTAAATATGGCACATCCACTACGCTGAAGATTGGTTAAGTTGCACAAGGAAGGGTACCATGTTGCCTTCAGTGATTAGCTATGGATCTGTTGTAGCTGTTGTAAAGTGAGTGTTGTAGCTGTTAAGGCTGAGAAAGAAGCAGAATGAACTTTGAAATGAATAACTGGTTCCCTTTCTAAGCAAATATTTTTCCATTTTTCAGTAGCTAGAGAATGCTGCTGTTTCTGTTGACTCTGCTCTCTAGTAAGAGAACAGTCTTCCTTTCCAGACCATTGGTATTTGCTTGAAGCTGAAATCTGTTTGGAGATGTTTCCTATTCTGGAAATGCAGCCTGGGGGAGATGAGCTTACAAGTTGCTGTCACCCATAAGAAAACTGTGGTCTGACAGTTTCACTGGGGCACAAGTGCATCTCTGCATTATACCAGGAATCTGTGCTGCCAGGACATGTGTACAGAGGTGAACATCATAAACTAAGATGAGAAGGAAGCAAAACCTGTGGAAAATGTGTTGGAACGTATCCTGTGATACTGAAATAAGAAGGGAGAAAAACGTAGGTGATGGTCTGATAAAGCCATGTTTATTCACAGAGTTTCTCTGTGTTTGAACTGGTAAAAAGAAAAATGTGCGAATGTCACACTTGGTTTCTAGCAACTGGCTAATCCTATGGGAAATTGTCCCTCAGTGGAGGCAAGTCTGGAAAAGACAAGGGGAGAAAGTGAAAAAGGAACAAAGATTACCATATCCGTGAAGCTGAGGGCTGGCAAAATCACAGCAGTAATGGACGTAGAGCTTACCTCGTCACTCTGGGACAGAACCAGGTTCACTTAGACTGTCTCTCAACAGACATTTGACTTTATTTTCTTAAAACTACACAAAAGTAAGGGATTTTTAGCACCTCCGTTACCAAAACCTTGCCATGCAAACCCAATGAAAAACCTAGAGATCCTTTGGACCCATTATTACCTGCTTTTCACACGAGCATTCAACTTTGGTCCTGATGTTTCTCTCATTCACTTTCATTGTCCACCTTGCAGAGGGCAGATTTTATGCAAAGGGTTGGGGCACTTTGAATTCCACTTGGCAAAGATACATTCAGGCCCTCCCAAGTTGCTTTGATGTGTTGATTTTATATATTAATTGCACAAACAACTTCTGTTTCAGCATCTAACTGATCAGATTGCTTAGCAGTTTATTTATAGTGGACTCCTCTAGGACACTACTTCATCTGCACAACCAATTGCATAACATGTTACTAACACAGGTTCTTTGAGCTTGACTGAAGCTTTCTCTTGGAGTTTTCAAAGCATTTCTAGCACGTCTCCTTATCCAAGCTGAACTGACTGCAGTTATTAGCCTTCATTTGTCTTTTCCCTGTAAGAGTACATATAGTACTCATTCACCTTCAGTCTTTGGGATGCCATTTGTTCTCTGACTGGCAGTTTCATAATCACTACATATCATTCTTTAACTTTTAACTACTTTGGGGTGACTTGTAACTGGTCACAATAGTAGTTTATCCAAATAGTCTTTGAGGTCTCATGTCCCTATTACTGTGTTTTCATTTCTGTACCAGGTCAGTTATCCTACACATATGGTCAGACGTTTATTTTTCTTTATGTGTGTTTGTAAGGAATGAATCAAACAGGATATGGAGTATTTTGATTTTATCAGTAGCACCTGACTGTTCCTTCACATTTGTTTCAGCATCTGCTTTTTGTTTTTAAGTGACTGTGCAATTGTTTTGAAATGAATATTAAATGTGTCTAACAGTGAAGTATTCATGATGTGAGTTCTTGTATATATACCTTTTTTGCACTTGGCTCATCCTCTGCCTTTGGACCACAGTGGTTTTTTTCTCCTGCTACCCAGTATAATGCACTCCTTTTTGCTCCCTGTGGTGACATCATTGTTTTTAAAGCTGAGGAAACAACTTGAGGCTAGGAAAACCATATGAGAGCATAATAAAGATCACTGTGGACCTTGAACTACATACTGACTTTGTTATTGCTCTTGGTATGACAAAATCAATAATGCTAACTGAAATGTAAACCTCTGCTTTTCTTGAGAATGCTTGTAAACTTGCTGGCCTGGTTGTGTATGGTTCCTGCTGTGCACAAAGGGACACTTCAGAGGTCCCCTGAGCTTGCCTTTGACATCTCCCCCTCTGAGCTTCAGGTTTCCTCCTGTGCCCCTCACTGCATATTTTATGTGTGTTTTCATGTGCTGCATGCTCTGCAGGAACCTGAGCCGTTTTGTCACTGGAGTGCCCTAATGGCGTGTTCTGAGTAGGGGGAATTATCATACTTGTAGCATAAGTCCAGTTCATGCAAACAGATTGTGGATGCTGTTCAGGACTCCAGCTGAAGAAAGACAGAGAAAATGTTTGCCTTTAGGACACTTTTCAAGAGATAGAATCTGTCAGAAACCTGAACTCATTCATTGCTGAACAGTATGACCAGTTCACCTAAGGGGAATTCTCAACAAAGAATGAGCTGTACCTTCAGGTTTTTGGGGGGGTTTTTTGTGTGTATGGGAGGAAGGGAATGATTTTTTTTTCTGCTTTTTGTCTCAAACAGAAACAGAAGATGTGGGCAAAAAAATATTAGAAGTCTCTGTGTTGCACAGGTAATACAAAAAATAGTGTCTCTTCCAAAGTCTTTAAAAAAATAGAATAAAAAAAGTAAGATGCAGAGCTAAGAGAATAATGAGCCAAGCACAGTATAGCAAAATTGCAGAGTCACGTGTGCTCTTTATTCAGGTTTATAACAACAATGGTTTTCAGAGAGCTCAGTTGTGAAGCAATACAAGAATATGTGTATAAAGATGCAATTTTCCCTCAGTCTAGAGATTGTTCCCCTTTCTTAGATGGTGAGAAACAAGAGCTGTGAGAGATGGGGAGTGTGGCAGGTACTAGCCATGGTGGGGCTCCTGGCATGGGAGGCAGGGGTGCTCATCCAGTGGGTCATAGCCCGCTGTCCAGCCACAAGCTCACTTTGTCACCAGTGAAATCCTTCCTCACCTTCACTTCTGTTGCTCCATTAAACATTCACGAAAAAACCCCAACTTCCTACTGAGTATCCATTAGCCACCAGTGCTGATGTTAATGAGCAAACTGTGAATGCACCAAAGAGCAAATTGAAATGAGTCACAAAATACACTTAGGATGTGCTTCCTGCCAGTATTGGTGCGTCATTGGGAAAATGCTGGTTCCTTAACAACAAGAGTATAAAGAGCAGAAATACAGCTGATTGAAAAAAGGCATTATTTAAAGGAGTTCCATTAAAAGAGATTAATCTGATTTATGAGCAAATTAATCATATCTGCACATTAGCTCTTTATTTGTCATGCCAACTTGTTTTCTATTACATTAAAGCAGTTTTAAATTAGAACACAGCATTAGATTAAGTCCTGCTACAGAAAAAAAATGTATTTCAAACCAGACATAATTTAATTACAGTTAACCTGTGTAAATAAAAGTAAATAATTAATATATGACAGTAAAAAAGTGTTGTCTTACATACTTTGTTTAATTAAAGACATATTAAGGCCTTCAAGTACAGTGCTTTCTTGTCTTTATTCATTCCTTTCAGCTTTACACCTCTTTGAATATTTAATGTGAAACAGACTGCTGTTAAAAACATATTGACATACATCACTTGGCTGGATGGGAGGAAATTCTTTCTGCATTGCACAGGATGACAGCTGGTACTGATCACAATTTCAGGTGACAAGTCAATCCTCAAAGAAGTGGCCTAAAAAGAATATAATCTGTGTTCATCTCAGCTTCTCTGCTGTCGCCCAGGCAAGGGAAGGGACGTGTGCATTTGCAGTGAGGTGCTGGCCACTGCCCGTGTCAGAGCAGTGCAGCAACAGCTCCGTGCCTGGGGACAGGCACCGTGTGGCCTGTAGGAATCACACAAGGCTCCAGACATCTGCTTAGTACACAGCTTCTGTCTGGGATGGTAGTGAAGTGCCGTTGCTTAAAGCAGGAAAAACCAGCCTGGAGTCATTTCATGAGGCTGGGGCGAATCGGTGGGTGGGAGGGGAAGTATGGGAGGCCTGGAGGCAGTGTGGAAAGCCAGGACCAGGAGGCTGCACATGGGCGCCAGGGGCGTGGTGAGGGACTCCTTTCTGGGAGCCCCTTGCTTTTCCTCGTCTACAAAGGTAAAAGACCCAACTCTGCTAGTGTGGCTACAGCTGGGCAAATTCAAATTCTAATATCTAGAGATGGAATTATCAGATGCAAAGGAGAAACAGCTGCCTCAGAGGTGAGCTGCAACTCACTGGCAATTAAAGCGTGTACATAATATTTAAAAAACTGAGAGATGGGGAGGTAAAGACTTAGACAAAAGCACTCAAGAAAAAAAAATGCATGATCTCCGAGATTTTACAGTGTTTGTTGTGACTAGACTCATATAATCCACTTCAGTTCCCCCCAATCCACGGAAAGACACCAGCTGAGCACAGAGGGGCTTGAAATTTGTGTACAGTAAGAGCATTACTTATGGTTGGTTGAAAAGCTACTGTGGAACTCTCCAGTTTCACTATTCTTTGATATAAGCATATTTGCTTTTGAAGAACTTTCATAAAAATATTTGTATGAATGTTTGTGAAGTTAAGCTAAGCCCATGAGCAAGCAGTGGTTAATCTGGAAATCAAATCTACTTCATGAGAAAAATAAATTAGTTCTGGGCAGAAATGGAAGTGGTTTATTTATTAAAAGAGGGATTTTAGTCCATCTGTCAGGAAACTCAAATTAAACAATCTGCTCAATTCTCAACAGACGTAAATCTGTGAAGCTCTGTGGATTTTGAGTGACCAACAGCATATTTCGGGTGAATGTGAAAGTATTAGACAGTTTATTCACAACTGATAGGCTGAAATTTGACCACAGAAATATTGAGAAAAAATTGAAAAAAATTCAGTTAGAAAGTGTGATGAAATTTGCTATATTTTTCAACCTTGTATTTAAGTTATCATTATTACATCTGTCTTGCTGCAATAATACAGGATATTTGCCCTGGAAGACTTTTTTTTTTTTAAATTTATGCTTCTTGAAGATCTATGACCCACAGCAAAGTACCCCAATTATATGTACAGTCTTGCTAAATATAAGCTACCCTCTTACAGGGTGGTGCTATCGAGTTTTCTTAAGAGGTCATACCAGCAGAAATCATATTTTCTTCTTGAAGGGGTCTAGAGAAGACAGTAATTCTGGGTTTACAGAGGACTTTCTGCTTTTGATCAGTGCTTTTTAACATTCTTTATTTCTTTAAAGAAGTACAGCAAAGAGGAGACAGTCCAGATTGAAATATTTGAGGATATCTTGATGACTTTAGGGATGATGAGTTTGCTGGGAGTTAAGTTGCAGCTTTCAGCACAGGGCTGAACACAGAGAACTGACAGAATATTGAAACCTACAAATCTTGTGGAAGACAGCGAGTAAATCTCTGTGTTGAAATTTCATACCAGATCTTAAACAAGTCCAGTTTTGGCACCACTGTCCACAAGATACCATGTCCTGGCTGTGCTTGAAGCACAGCTCTGAGTTTCATTGCAGAACTCCATTAATGTTTTGAAAAAAACAAGGTCAGTTTTGTAAGCCAAAAATGGTGCACAATGAATTTTCCAATGCTCTATCTATAGATACATTAGTCCTATACATTACCAGTATCAGCTCTGGAGTAATAACAGAATCTAAACTCAGCAAAAATGCAGAGGTTTTTCTGATATGAGTCCCTGACTGTCCAAGATCTGAAATTAGCACAGTATGTCTGCTATACATGAATAAAAAAACTTAAAGGGGTCACACTCTAAGAATTCTCAGTGCATTTGTTGCATTTTTGTTAACTAGTCTTATATTTGATGCTCTTTGAAATTTGTACATTCCAGAATCTTAAGGTTTGCTTCAAATTGGACTATAAAATAACTGCAGAAAGAGGCAAACAAGAAATCACTGGAGGTGGGAGAGAGAAAAAGGACATGACCTAAATTTCTAATGGTTCATAATTACCAAAGTTGGAGAAAAATTTATTCCATTATAATTTTGTGCAGCTGTCTCTTCAGTCTTTGGTTCTGTCCTTGCAGTCTGTGGTGGTGCTGGTGTCATAGGGAGATGGCTGACTCCATCTCCATTAATTCTCCTTCCAGCCATCATTTGTTTCTTCTGCCTGGATCCCCTGAGCAGGGTCAGGTCAGGTCGTGGGGAGGAGGGAGAATCTGGCAGGATGGCTGAGCTGTCAATGTGCTACTGCTTTCTTTGGGCCTGAATTTGTAGCCACTCCCTCTTGAGAATTCCTCTTGATGGCAGTGGTAATTCCAAACTTGTGCAGCTGCAAAACCAAGCCCTAAATCAATTCTACATCTCTCCTTGTCAATATTGTGCTACTGCTTATTAGAGCATTGACAGGGAGGTTTATGTATCCATGGCACTTCTGTTTAGGTCATGAAAAAAAGGAAGGAAATTGTTCTAGCGCAGACTGAGTAGGTTCTGGGAGCAGGGGAGGCAGAGGGAAGAAATCACTGCTGAGTTTTTGGCTTTTTCAAGTTTCCAGAAACTCAGTACAAGATTTAATGATGACCTGGAATATATGAATCTTCACAGATGATCAACAACTACAAGTACTTTGGAAGGGATTTCTGACTTTTTTTTCCTCCATCAAGACTTTAATGTAAAATAAAAGAGTGTATCGTGGAAATCAAGAACTGAATCCTTCTAGGAAGGAAGCTGACTGGATCAGAGAGAAAAATCTTGCAGAAGCCTTTGACAAGGCAGCTGGTGCTAGAAACAAGTACCTTCTAACACCAGAAAAGATGTAAAAAAGTCAGCTTGAGTCATATATATCAATTCTCAACCTGGATTTGCATTTCTGTCCTTTTAAAATGTTCCTGCCATAGCTCTGTCCGCATCAATCTTCTCATTTTAAAGATGTTTAAGACATTGGGGTACAAATGAAAACTTTACTGAAATGCCTCTTTTTGCTGGCGTAGCATTTTTTTCATTTAACAAGGAAACATGTACATAGCTCAGCCTCCCAGTACAACTACTAGCACAGCCCTCTGGCTCCTGAGGGGCTTAATTACAATATTAGATTACAGAAATACAGGGACTCAGATCCTGCATATATTAAATTCTTCCTCTATCCCAAGGCTTAAAAATATGACTCAGATGTTGGTGGCAGGTCTGTGCCTTTTGAATCAAGAGGCTATGCTTGTCTTCTGTGGGTAGCTAATGTCATATTTCTTTCAGAAGATCCAAGCAGGTGTTGCTCTTTTGTTTTAAGTGTGGCAGGAGATAGGGGAATGCCAAACCTGGATTAGCCAGGCAGCAGGATGAGGAGAAGAGGTGTCAGAAGCACAGGTCTCAGCTTTGCACTCAGTGCCTGCCTGCACTTCCAGGTGTGTCTCCTCCTCCCCAGGAGTGGAAGAGGCAGAGGGGCTGCAATTTCTCACAAGTCTGTGGGCAACCTGGGAGGGGACAGTGGACATACATTCAGCTACTGTGACTTCTCAACCAACACACCTGTAACTGAAGTGGTTTCTCTGGCATCTGTTGTTTCCTTGGATCAAAGGATTCATGTCCCTGTCTCCCAGGAGAGAGATTTCTATTCTCTGAAAACTTGGATCCAAACTAGATGTAAACTCTCTGTCTGCAATTACATTTAATAGATTTCGCTGATATATATTTGTTTTCTAATGAACTTTAATTTATCTGAGGTTGTCTCCACTGACAGCAGATCACACAAGAGTGGGAGAGAAAAAAAGAAAAGAAAAAAATAGTCTAATGCAGTATTAATAAACCTAATATTCAGCAGCAGTTTCTGTTCCAATAGCTCTTAGCATTCAGACATGTACATTTTTAATCAGCTGCTGATTCTTATTGAAAAATGTACAAATACAACTTTCAAGAGAGGATTACACAACAAGTTTCAACTTGTTTCATTAATTACTTTTTTTTTTCCAAAGGAACAGGAGAAAATTGCTGGCAGGAACCTCAGTGAACTGTGTCCATGGGCCACTAAGAATGGATTAAATTTACTTTTATAACCTCATTGATTTAAGACTTTTTCTTTCTTTTCTGAGGCAAGCTCACTTGAAAATGTTATTCAGAAATTTTTCTTTTCCTGCAGTAAAAGTACTAAGAAGAAAAAACACATTATTGGATTTTATTGTTCTTTAATACTTAAAATGACAAAGGTAAACAAAACTGAGAAAAGCTAAAACCATGTATAATATACCATCAGGCACAACACCTCTAGTTATGCTTTTTTCTGGTGATGAATAAATTCTACTTCACTTGCTTTGACCATTATTATGAGCATTTAATTAAGAGACTGTGGTCAAAATGAGCTATGTGACCAGATTATAGTGTCCCACAGCAGGAGTTCTGCTGAGGCATTTAGAGAAGAGAAATGTTGACTTTATTATTCTACCTCATTTCAAAAATGTGGAAAATATTTTCTACTTGCAGTGCTAGTTGCATTAAGATTTCTGTTACCCTAGTCAAGGTAAAGGCACAAGCCAGTTTGTATATCTCCTTGCAGGGGTTAACAGAATAGAAGTTCTCTCATGTGGTTAAGAAAGTAATGCGCATCTACCACCCCATCATGGTTTTCCACACTTTTCCAGTCTTTTGTTAGAATGCATTATATAATTTGGAGGCAAAACACTACAGTTTATGTTTTTGTCCAACAATTAATTTAATCACTGACTTAAATCCAACCCTTTAACCTAAAATCATACATAGTTCCATTAACTGTTATCTTGGTGATGTTCCAAAGCATCAAAGCATACAAGCATGAATCTCATATTACATACAAGCATTGTCTTTTTTATAAAGGGGATTATTTGCATAACAGAACTGAGCTCATGCTTAAATATGTTGCAAGATGACAGCTAATTCCAGGGACATTTCTGAGTTGCTCTATTTGTTTGTGGTTGTACTTGAAAGCATATTCCAGTGAAAATAGAGAAATTTTCCAAATTTCAATGCTGTTAGTGGGATTCTGCAGCCTAGCATGTCTTTGGAACATCTTGGTCCCACAGATTTAGAACAATGTTTTCAACTGGAGGCACAGTGATGTCCAAATACCTCTTTTTTGCATGTCATTCAAAATGGTGGCTCTTAAGGTTAGCCCTCCTTATGATTATATAGTCCACTGGTGATCCTTTTTAGGGGTAGGAATAGTTTTGGCCCATGTTAGAAAAATGTTTTCGCAGAGAATAGTGTGATATAACCCCAAAACGTGAAAATAATTTGCAGTTTGAAGAATGCATGACATTAATGGAAGTAATAGAACTTAAGATTGCAATAGCAGTACTGTGGGAATATAAAATCTAGTAAATTTATTTTGTGGAAATAATTATGTAGTGCAATGGATATTTCATTTTTAGGACAGAAGACAAACAACAATCCAATTGTAGTTTTCCATTTTGGTATTTTAATGATCTTGACACAATGATGAAACATTATTAATCAAATACACAATAATATTCATTAGAAAAATTACATTATAAATGCACTGAGGGTGAAAATTACATTCACATGTACAATATAGGAAAAAGGCAATGTAACGAACTGTACTGTTGAATAAATAATTCCATGATGAGGAAGTGTTTTGTTTGAAAATGAAAGCTGCAACAGAATTTAACCCGTTTGTTTCCAGCCTTTTCTGAAAGCCGATTTACATATTCTTTGTTGCTATGTCCAGATACTGTCTGGAACTGCTGAGGCACATGGAACATAAGTCCATAAGTGCTGCCTGCTCAGATCACACCAAAGATCAATCTAGCCTGGAACACTGGCTCCATCAGGGAAGGAGAATAAAATCTGGGGCAAGACTTATAAATAACCACCTCTGAATTCTTTCCATTTCTTTTGTTCTCCCTTTCCCTTACAACACAACAATTTCAGTGGGCCAGATGTGACCATGAGAAATAATGAATAATGATTCCCTACTCACCTGCCTTCCTTCCCTTTGTGACTGCATATAGCATTACAATCCTTCTCTTCCTCAAATTGTTGCTTTTCCAGTCTGAGTACTAATTTGGGTTTTATCTCTTTGTACAGGAATCACTTTATTCCTCAGGTCATTTTTGTCACCATTTTTTAATATTTCTATTGTGTTAGATCCCTTTTGAAACTGGACCACTATAACTTCATGCATTGCTCAGTCTGGCCAGACATGGATATGTGGAATGAAATACAGGCATCCTCTCTCCTTTATTCTTCATTCCTCCCCAGTAATCCTGCTTTTCTTTATACGTTTCTGATCACTGTTGAGCCAGGATCTTCAGAGAGCTGCTGATGGTGTCTCAAAGATACTTTTGCTGACTAGAGCTGTTAAATAAGACTCCATCAATGAGTATATAATCTGAGGCCACTTTTCTCCCTTATCCATGACTCCACATACACCAGCAGTGAATTTCATCTGCCATCTATCAATCAGATCTGCAATAATGTACATTTTTCAGTGCTTTGAAAAATGCTTCAGGTTTAACTCCCCCAACTAACTGTGACTCACCAGCAATATTTGCACCTCACTATACCCACAAATATCACAGATACCTCTACAGATCTGCCTCCACTATGAAATTACTTGTTCCCAATCTATTTTTTAATTTTGGACCCACTTTAGTTCTTATTGAACAGCAGGTGCATATTTTTTAATAGTTTAATGAAGGTCCTTACAGATAATTTTATGTTATCCAAGGGGTTTTACCAACAGTTTTTTTCTTGGCTCCTTCAAAGATGTCGTATTAAGTATTATTTTCTTCTAGATGTTAAAGACTGAACAGATCTAATGATCTACTCTTCCTTTCATTTATTGGTTTTTAATTATTTTTTACCAGTTTACCTAACTTAATCAGGCTGGATCATAGTTTCCAGGATCATACCCGAAGTTTTTTTAAACAATTGTTGTCGCTGTTGCTGCTTTTATTCTCCTAGTGAATTAAACTATAGGTTACACTCTGTGGTTACTAGTTCACAAGTTCCACATACAAGGTCTATTCCTGAGTTTTTGGATAAATGCCATCTGGTATCTTGGTTTGATACCATTCACTTTATTGCTCTGCTCTAAAGTCTCTTTTATTAGTTCATTGGTTCTTTTCCTTTATCTTTCATAGTGCTACCTGCAGAGCCTTGGCCTAATACAATTTCTTGCTTTATATAGTGTGCCCTATTCCATTTTGCTTTCAGAAAATTGGACCCTCACAATATGAAATTTTTCTATTATTTGCAGTGTGAGTTTTTAATACAGGCTCAGTATGACAGATAAAATTACCCCAAGCTAATTCACTGTTTTATGGAATATCTACAGGTTTCTTCTGTGAACAAGGAAGATTTTAGCTAAACTATATTTTTAACAGTTTATGAATACATTTTTGGGTCAAACACGTTAAAAAGTAATAAGCAGACAATATAGCTTGAGGAAAATTGACAACTTTTGTTTTCCATTTAGTAAATAATTTCCCTACTATTATTCAGTCATATTCTCCTGGACTGATCCATATTTTGGTAGTCAATTTCATGCATGCATTTTTACCTGCTTTCTCAGTTGAAACTCATATTTTTCAACAAAATGATGCTTTAACTTGAATATCAAAATGGTTGGAACTCAGGGAAGAGAATATATTAAACCCAAATGGACTAATTATACACAGCTGTAGGTATTTCAAAGCATTAAAAGTTATTATAGTTCTGGATTTTTATTGACAAAAAGAAGAGACACAAGGGGAAAAAATTCTGAAGTCTTAGCTCTACTTCCCTCAAATTTTGCAGCTGGGGTTTTTGTATCAAAATGTGTTGTGTTCCAGCCTGGAACATGTGGGAAGGCCTGTATTCTCTGAATGCTTAATTCTCCAAGAACCATATTGTCAGATCATTGCAAAGTTTTAAAAGAAACAGGAAAAAGAACAAACTTAATAAATGTAACGCCAACTTCAATAATGAAGTGTTACTTTTGGCTAGTGTATTTATGTAGTTACACATTTTTCAGTTTACTCTGATTCATTGTATTGCCTCGCCTTCTTTTTCTTTTAGGAATATAACATGCTCAATTTTAAATCATAGTTATATGGTCTGAAATACCACTGGATTAGAAGATAAGCTTGTGTGAATCAATAGAGCTTCATCGACTTTCTCTGATTTATGCAGATTGGAGATCTGACTCAGTGTGTCGAATATGGTGATGAGTTAGGGTAAGCAGAAATAATACTCTGATTTTCCTCTATGAGACTTAATTTCACAGGACCTAAGATGGTATTTTCTTTCAAAATGTATTTTTGGAAGGAAAAAATCTTCTTTGTTTCCTTACTTACATCTACAAGCAGCTCCCCTTCTTGCACAAGCAAGGTGGCCATAATGGGAGAAGTCTTTGTAGGCATCTTTCCCCTTCCTAATACTGCAATTTGTGATGTAATATAATACAATTCCTGTCAGTTCCCCATGCAGGCGAGATAGTTAGGTCTGCTTCTTCCTTTTTCAGTGATTGAAATGATTTTTTTTCCTTTGTAAAAACGTTCTTTTGGCTTTGACCAAGATGTCAGTTTGTATAATGTGTTGCTCTTTCAAAGATGTGGCCTTGAAAGTATTTTATTGTAGCCCTTATGACTGGCATCTCAAGAGAGGATAATCATAGGAATTATATTGATCTATTTCCATAAATGAATGTTTCAATATTTATAATTGTCTGTGTAGGAATATCAAAGATCATTAAGCATAAGAAGCTGAAATACTTAAGTAATAGTTTATATGCTCCTTAGAAAATATATCATCCTAAGTACATTTGACCTGTTTTACAACTGGCTCTGAATGCTCTGATCTAAGTTATCTCCCAATTAGTCTTCCAAAACAATTAAAGAAATATCATTAATAACATAGTAAACACCATATGTGGCATTCAGCTTGAAGATAGGTTTTGGTTCTTCTTTTTTAATTTTTATATGTAATTTCTAATTTTATCAAGGTAATTCCTTTAGTAAGTTTTAATGGGGAAGATCAGAAGGGGAATGGGGGCCTTGAATTTTGTATCTCTTCATAATTCTTTGAATGTATCCTGCAGTAGTTTCTGCTAGACTATCCTGTCATTAATAAGAAGCTGTGCACAAATGAACAATTATGCTTTGTCACTTCAGCTTGACAGTGGAGATCAGCTGACCACCAGATGATCTTTCCAAAAGAGAGATGAATTTCTGCCTTTGGGCTGTGTTTAAGAGATTACCTTTTGGAATGCTATTTCTTTTTGAAATATGTATTTACAGTATGTATGAGAGTACAATCGGCTTAAACTGAATTATCTGTTGGTGTAATGGAATTTATCCCTGACCCTAATGGAACAAACCCATGGTTGCAGACATAGTAGAGTGTGCCTTGTGTTTTTTATACAGTGCTAACAACAGCCAAATGTTTGCAATGTAAGTTAAAGGCATCTGCTCCTAATATGACAAGTGGACGAGCTGTTCATCAGCCACAATGCAACAGGAAAGGCCATTTGTGGACAATAGGGTTTATGACTGTACCAGTACCTCAGATGAGGCTTTTTGTGATGGCTCTGATTACATGCTTGTAGTTTCTGTCCTGAGTTTTTACTCAGTTGGGATAAGACAGACTAAAATGCATCTTCAATCTCAGTATCAGACTTGAAGTTTTTTCTGATACTTTGTTCTCTTTCTTTAGTCAATGAGGTAAATCACTCATTGTGGTTACAAGTATGCTTCAAGCCTCTTAGCAGCAGAAATGAAATATGATAGAAATCTAAAAATCTGTCCCATAAAGTTAGCACTACTTTGGTTCTGTGCACAACTCCAGTGAACATACAACAAAAGTTTAAAAGAAAAATAATGCCCACTTGGGAAGACTCAGCTCCAGACAGAGAGCTGGAGACTTTTAAGGCATCATCGTCTTGAGCAGAGAGCTTTCTGAAATCATCCAGTGGGGAACCCAGGTACTGGTGATGTGGTCAAATATGGATCAAGTATCTCACTGAGGGCTGTGGGGAGGTGCTGGCACCTCCTGGGGACACACGGCTGCAGGCTGCAGGAGTGGACAGCCACCACCTGCCAGCCCCAAAAAAGCAGGGATCTTTTCTCCATTTAGGAACTTGATTCCTGAGGTAAGAGTAGATGAAAACAGAAATGAAAACATGGGGAAAGCTTTGGGAGATTGAACAAGAAGAGTGCCACTGACCTTTTTCAGGTTTGTGCATCTATGACATTCTCCCACAGCTGCTTTAAACTTAGCACCTTTAGAAAACAGAGAGATTTCAGACACCTCAAACATTAGACAACAGCACCACTGCTAACAGGGTATAGAAGAATTCACTCTTTTTATCTCTAGAAATGATGCCTTTCCCTCAAGCTGAATTATTAAGAAGGTAGTTCAAGACTGATTGGGCTAAAAAGACACAACACAGCATGGGGCATCAAGACAGGAAAGGTAAGTTAGATCCTGGGTTTAGAATTTAAGGCTTTTAATGTATTTTATATTAGGCAGTTTTGAAATAGGATTAAAAGAGCAATGGGAACAAAGATCAGAAATCCACATACCTGCTCAAAAGAAATGGCTGCAACCACTGATTTAAACAGTTCTCTCTATTCATCAGACATCTGCTCTTCCGAGTGCACCAGCTTTTACAGGAACAACACTGGCAGTGCTCTGCCTACAAAATTATGACTTAAGGCATGGGGATCTGAATCCCACCAGGCAAAGAAAGGGTTTTTCCTGTATGGGTATTCTAATTGCCAAGTTAAAATATGAAGTTGTTTCACATCCACCAATCTCCTCCTCCAGAAGTCCTATTGCAAAACAAGGAAAAGCTCCTCATGGAATTTTAGGGTTTGCCCCTATCAGATGAGGCCTCACTCATGCAAAAGGAGGCCTTTTCTTTGAAGAATGACTGGCTAGGGAGGTAAGTTCTAGGCTGCTCAAACATTGGTAGATCAGAGCATGGGTATGAGCTAAGAACTCACTCTCAAAGGGAAGGAGAGCTATCAAGTGTATGCATCTGAAGGGCTGGCATAGTTAGTAGAATCACTGCTGGAGTAGAAGTTTTTATGGCAGTGGTTTGAGATTCAGATCACTGAATACTGCCCGGGTTCTATTTTCAGGCATTTCCTTTATAATCTAACACTTTGTTGCGAATGTCAAATCCAGTAAGTTCCAAATATATACATCGGGAAAGGCATATAGCTAGTGAATAGTATGGAGGAGATGTGAGAAGCCTATAGTAATGATAAAAGATCAGGTACTAGAGCACAGTTTCTAATACATGTAGAAACAATCACTCTAATCTACACATAGATCTGTTAATAAGCACATCATTTATAATTGGAAAGGTGGCATCATTGTTGTATAAAGTGGGATCATTATTGCATTCATTCAAAGGTATGAACACCTGAACAGTGGAGAAATGTCTCCTCTTTCCAAGAGTCTGTTACCCAGTCTAGGCTACAGAAACTATGAAACAAAGCTGGCGTGTAAGGCACAAAGGTGGATGGCATGGTGGAAGATGTATATGTAAGAGCATTCAAATCTATGCATTTGAAAAGCTGAAAATGGAGGGTATGATTTGATAAGAAGAAATCTGACCAGTTGAGAAGTTTAGCTCTGATTTACCCAGGGTAAATTTGCTTTTTTTTAAATGATGGGTCTAAATATCCTTTAGTCTTTACATCATTGGTCTGAGGCTATTTATAAGCATGTCAGCTTGACATTACTTGACAGGTTAATCAGGTCTGTATTCTCACTGAGACTTTAATAGTCAGAAATCAAAACAAAGAAACTTTATTTTAATGTGCTTTAGCACCAGCAATGGAAACACCAGGCAGAGAGATGTCAGTAGCTTTTAAAGTTAGTGAGTCAGTGTGAACAGCAACAGCTTGAGAGAAGTTGAAAAGACCATTCCTCATCTGGACATCCTATAGGTCTTCATATGTGATTGAGCCATGTGATCCAACACAGAAAAGTGACAAAAAGTTAGATATGGATATTTGGGCATGACCTTTCTCATATTTGACTTTTAGAAAGTATCAAATATTATTTTTATGCATCTGTATTTGATGATACTTATTGAAGATACTTGTTCAAGTGCTATGAATACTGGAGATTATTTGGAAGTCAGTTTTTCAGTTTCAAATATCAAGCAGTTTATTTTTGATTTTCACTAAGTGATAGACATTAAAATTTCCATAGAATTTCTTGTTTCTGTGGATCAATGGACATAAATCTCTGTCCTGGTTACTGGGAAAGGGGGTGGATTTTTCAGTCCTGTGTGGGCGAGACCAAGTTGTTTGTTCCATACCATGTACATCATTGCTGGGGACAGGGATTCGTCAGGAAACAAGGAGTGCCAGAGCTGGAAGCTCTCAATTTTCTGAACACCATGTGATGTGGGTACAGGAACGGCTGCCTTTGTCTGGAGACCATGTGGGCATGACCTGCAGGAAGAGTTTGCTTTTGTTCCCTGGTGAACACCCTTTTGCTGGTAAAACACCTTCTCTTTTGTATACTTTTACTATTAATATTCCTGTCATTGTGTGTGTTTCATTCCATCGCTCTGTGCTTACAGGAGATTGTTATTTCAACTCATAATCTCTCAGTTCTTGTCCCTCTCTTACTGGAAGGGCCCGGGGAAGGGGAGTGGCTTGTTGGAGTTTGATTTCCCTGCTGGTCTTAGTCCCTTAAGAATCTGACTTCAGAATCTGTTCAAAGCACAGGATTATTCTGCTTAACATTGTAAAATTTAGTTTGTACTCTGGTTAGATTTAAAGAAGCAGTCAATGCAAACTAATATATTCATTCATGCATTCATACATTCATTTAAAAAAATACAAATTTTACATTTTCGGACTCTAGTTCTGCAGATCATGACATGTTTTAAATATAATCTCACATCCAAATGAAATCCAGACACCTTGAAATCTAGATTTTTTTTTTAAAATCTGCCAAAATTAAATTTAAAAAATGTTGTGGAGAAAATAAATAAAGCCATTCATTATTAATAAACGTGCCATTACTCATAGAGAAAATAAGCAGGCCCATACTGAGTCAGTAACTGTACAGGTACCCCAGTATATATCTCCAGCAGCAGACTCCAGCTGTGCAAGTGGAGGGTAAAGAAAAGTACTGAATAATTCTCTCCTAAGCTTCAGTTATTTTTGGTTCTGTGAATTTCCTGAGCTATATGTGGTTTTTGGGGCTTCAGTGACCATCAGTGAATGTCTTTTCCATCTGTTTTTTCAGACTGCCCTTAGCTGTCCATAAACTTTGCACCCACAGCATCCTTTGGCAAAGAGTTCTTATGGCCAGGTGTCTGGTGTCAGACATTTTTTTCCCCCTTGAATCTCACTTCTTCTTTTCTTTCCTATCCTGTATTTTTTTTTTCTATTGCAAAACAGAAGGAATAGTCAAGCCCTATCCACCCTGCCTATGTCATCACAATTTTGGAGAATTCTATTCATCCCCCACGTCCCCAGCTCTCTTTTCCACATTAAATCCAGTTTATTCAGTCATTCATACTCCTAGAAAGTATTTTATTCATTTAGCAGAACTGAAAGCCATGATGACCATAATTAGTTGCAAAAAGAGTTCTAGGACACTTTGGATTAAAAACAGTGATTGGGATATGGGAAGATAATTCAGTGAAAAATAGTTCAATGACAATGACAAGCGTGTCCCAGTTAGCTACATTTCCAACTATAATTGTCTCAGAATTTGCCTCTGACACTGGTTTAATGAGGGATTCTTCCCCATCTTACCCTCTTCAAAAGAGCAATTTTTTTCATCTTGAAAAGAGAGAAGAGGAATGCTGCTTTACTTGGCTCTTTATCAGCAGTTCCCATATTGTTAAAATATGTTGAGTATTTAGAACAATACAATATCTAAGTAGTAAAAACATATATTTAATTTTTTCTTTCAAATACTGTAACCGCTGAACAGTGAAAATGAGGAGAACAGAAATAAAAATAATATTCTTTTTGTGACTAAAAGATGGAAGCATATTATACTCTTTTTGCTGTTTATCCAATTTTTTCCTAGGGGAGATCCAGTTGCCTGTGGTTTTGTCTGTGATTTCAAAAATAGTAGAAACAAGAGCTGGTCTGATGCCAAATAGAAATTACTGTGGCACTGTCAGATTTGCAGAAATCCCCTACCTAAATCTGAGATGTCAGTCCAGATTTAAGGTTTTGTCTTATTAAAAATAAACAGTTTTAAACAAGAGTTTATATCAAGCTTCTATTTCAGTTAAATGCAAGAGGGATTCCTTCCAGCTGACATTTAACTCAATGTTTATAGATATTTATATTGCACAGGGAAGTATAGCTGAATTTTGACCATATTCCATTCTCAGAAGAAGTGAATGAATAATTTTTAGGATTAACTGTTTTTAAAGAATCTAGCTTTGTTTTATGTGAACATATTTCTCTCTAAATTGTCTGTAATTCAAGTCTATTCTATAATGATCCCTGCCATGTTACTCTACTGATGGACCATAACTTTACTAACTGAAATGATGCCTCTTAAATTACATGGCAGGGCTGATAAGACATGAGGTATTTGTCCTGTTCCCTGATTACACAAATATGCACAGACTTCCAATCTCAATGCCTTCTAACCTTACATGTAAATGTGAGTTTTGAAATTACTTTGAAATCTATTTTCCATGAATGTGAAATGCAATCACTTGCATATTGTCAAAAATAAATCCAAAAAGAACATGAACATAACTAAAGCTAAATTAAATTGCTCTTAAAAATGGCACTAGAAAATCTCAGGTATTATTTTCTCAGCTTTTAGTTAAAGATGTTAAGGGATTTTATGTAAATATTATTGGAAGGTGATATCCTCTCTTTTTGCAATGTAGACACACTGCTCATTGTGTCCTAATCCAGCTGCTGAGGTGCTCAGTATTTCTGTGGCAATTTCTTTATGGGAAAACACATATATTTCACTTTTATATCCCTAAAGATTAACAACAGCTCAAAAATATTTTGCATGTAGAACTGTGCTATGCTTTCATTAAAAAATTGTATTTGTACATTGCTCACTTCACGCAGAAGTGAGCAAAACTATATTCCTGCTTCTAGAGATTTGTGAAGTTTTTATCAACATCAAAGAATGGCTTTTTGTACTTACTGACATACTACTTTGAAGGTAAAGTTCACACAGGAGCAGTTCTCCTCCCCCAACATCTTTTCCCTCTAAATTATAATTTCACCACTTCCTTCTCAGTGTGTTTCTTCTAACACTTTACCTATGAAAAGCACAAACAGTCCTGCACTTTCTGGTGAGTCCTTGGGTGACTGACAGAGTGCTTCCTGGCACCCCCCTGTTTTCTGACTGTGGGCTGGAGACCACAACCCAGTTTTGGAAAGATCTGTTTCCTCGATTGTGTTCTTGAATGGAGACTAGTCTGTTTTATTCTTTTGCACTGATTAATTCACTCAAGAACCTGTGATATTCCAAATATTAGGCTAAGCAGAAGCCATGCACTGGAGCCAGTCATGTGGAAGAAGTGAGAGACTCATGTATTTCAAAGTACAGGCAGACCTGGCAGCAGCAATCTGTTAAAGAGATGGTGAGGGGCCAGAGACAACTATGAGGAGACAGAGATTGCAATTCGTTTGGGAAGGAGTAAAGGGATAAAAAGAAACCCTGCTTGAAAATTGGAAATTAATGTGCTTTCTATGTCCAAGAGGAGGTCTGTCTTTCAGGCTTCCTTGGCCTGGCATTACGTGCAGGATTTGCTGTTGCACTAAACCCTCTGTGGCTACAAAGCACTTTTTGGGCAGGGGGCTATGACAGTGACAGTGAAGGGTGTCTGTGCACAGAGTCATGGAGAAGGGACACTGAGTACCATGCAGTAAATATGCACCCCCAGGTGCAGCCATGGCAAATCCAACCTGCCTTGTTGTCTAGGTGTGTCCAGAGGATGTGTACTGTTTGTGGTAAGTCCTACGACCCTAGGTTGCTGTCCTTTGACCTCAGGAGAGAATTCACTGGCTAATCCAGGGCAACTGAATAATGCTGTTTGGGAAAGCCTGTAATTACACCTTGGGTGCTTAATTTAGGGGTGAGGAAGCCCAGTCTGAGACACAGCAAACCTGTCTTTTCCCTTAGCAGTTTGAATGACTTTATTTCAGGTCCCACTTAAAATCTATGGTGAACCATACATCTGCTCTTCTGTGATGAAAGCTGGTCATTCCCTGAATCTCCCACAGGGCCAGCTTCCTAAATACTTTACATAAACTCTATTGACTGTTTCATAGCACTGGGGTTCTAGGGTTGCCTCGTTGTAATGAGCTTTTCTTAGTTTCATATTGCTTCTCTTCTACCATGATTTATTCAAAGGCTCCCTAATAAATACAGCTGAAATCTGTCAAATACTGTCACAGGACATGGCAACATATGCCATATCATAACTCCCGGAATGTGAAAACATGAGAATTTTGACATGGAAGGCATGTCCATCTGCTAACTTTTAGAGAGGAGGATACAGCTTTTGAGAGGTTGAAAGATGCAAACATTCAAAATTGCAAGCAGAAAAATGAAATAACATGTTCTTACAATGACCATATTACATTGCTTCTCTTATTAGTTAATGATTTGATTTTTTTCTGGAATGGTGTTTACTAGATTTCCTAAAGAAGCAGCTAAAAATGTCTTTTTGAAAAGTTTTGCAGTATGCTCTCTGTTGAACAGAGTAATTTTTCCAACCACACAAACTCAAGAAAAGTGTAGAGAAGAACAAAAAAATATCCCACAAACATTTATTCGGTTTGGGATTTCTTTGCAAAATATCTATATAATTCCTTTGCAAATGGAAGATTGATTCAATTCAGATTAAGACACCTAGGCATAGCTGTTTTCAACTAGAGTACTTAAGCTTCCACAGAAGTCAATAACCCTGTTGTATCTCTGGGCTCTCCAGAGACTTGCAGCTGACCAGCTGCCTGAGGCAGGAATTCAGGTACCTCAGCTCTCACATCTAGTGCTGTTTTAGGTGTCTGACTGTATTTAAGGCATCTGCAAGAAGCTTAGAAATGCGACTAAAAGGAAAGACTTTTCTGAAGCTGCATCTGGAAGTTCAGTGTGATTTCTTATGATGTTATTTTCATAAGGCACTCAACAAGATTATGCAACAGAACTGACAAACACCACAAGGAGATTTTTTTCCCCATTGTATTTACAAAATATATCCAATTAATTTGTTCCATTAAGAAATAAAGAGCTCAGAATCTGGTCGCAGGTTTTTTTTGTTGAGTATAATGTTTGTTATATTAAGTTCTGCAGAGATGCTGTATAGAGATACTAAAAAATGTTCTTATATTGATGAAAAGTTTAGGATGCTTCTTTATTTTTTCCAAAATAAAGAATTCGGATCATCATGAGTTTTTTTGGGATTCCTGTGTGCAGGAATACACTCCATGTCTTCCATATATAGATTTAGAAATGATGTATTGAAAAATCCATTTACAATCATTATGACCATTATTACATTTAATATTAATACAAAGAGAATTAGCCTTCACACATCTCAATGAAGAATTACAGTAACATAAATGTCCAGACACATTTAGTGACAATAAAGTGTGAAAAAGAGTCAATATCATTCAATGCAGCTTTCAGTAAGGTTTTTAGTTTTGTGTCGACAATGTTTCCATAAAAATCATTTTTCAGTCTTCAAGCATTTTTTCATGCAGAGAAATTACATAAACTGTGTGCAGTATGAATAGATATTTCATATCCACGAGTTTCCACAGTTAATTACCACACTTTTAATTTTAGCGATAAGTGAAATGGCCTCTTTCCAAGATTTAAAAACCTGAAATGACGGCTAACTATGTGATGCAGACTTAAAAACAAGGGGATCAGTCCAAAAAAAGATCTGTTGGTCAGTTATTTACAAAAGCTTATTTCTGCCCTTCTCTCTTGTAGCAAGTACATATTCAGCCTTTTCTAAACTCTCCCACTTCCTAAACAGATGTGTTTTTAGAAGCCCTGGAAGGTCCCCAAATTCAGGCTATTTTGGAATGAGAGAAAGGAGTAAGCTCTAAGTCTTGGAGTGCTCAGAGAGAAGGCTCTGCCAGACACAACTTCCTTTGTGCAGAAGAGGATCTATCTCCAGCACCCTGCTGACCACTTGTTGGGAAATCTGACACTGGAAGAGGATTCCCCCCTGGAGAAAGCCAAGGCTGGCAACTTAAGGCTATGTGTGTTTTAATCAAACGCTTCAAACAAACTGGACTAAATGAAACTGTGTTTCTGAGTACCCATGAGGGGTAATTTATAGTAGGTTTACTTGCAATATAGTGTAGTATATTATAGAAAATAAATTTGTGCTTAAAATTAAGGTTTCCAAAATTGTAGAAATCTTCAGGCAGCTGGAGAGAAAAACTAATTTGCAATTGTAAGAACATAGGCCAAGGATAGGGTGGATTCCAGATTTGCAACAGAAAAGGGGTGGCTGGGCAGGAGATGGACTATCTACCAGGGTGGGCCGGACTATTCCCTTGGTGACTGATACTTGATGTGGATCTGAGATAAGGAGATCCACTATGTCAAGCATCAGCATCCCAGTGCCAAGTTCTCAGAAACTGGAAACCAAATCAAACCCTCAGCTCTGCTCGGAAAGAGGCTTCGAAGAACCAAATGCAAGAGAGAAGTTACATGAATATGCAAACTGAGCAAGGGTGGACAGAAGACTCTGCCTTAGGGGAAAAAAACTGTATAAAACAGACCGCTCCAAAAGCCAAAATTGTGAGTGGAGGAGTGGGAGGAGTTCAGCTCAATTGAGGCTGTCCCTATGTTCACCCAACATTCAATTCCCGGGATCGAAGTTGTGTCTTATATTGTGGATGTCCAAGATCGCTTTTCATGGTGAAATAAAATTGCTTTCTATTAAATTGGCTACATATCTTGTTATAACAATAGTATATCACTAACTAGTGACTAGTTTGTGATAACATAGATTAACAAGTCTATGGTTGACACAAGTCTAAAATGTGTTGTATACACTTATGGGCCAAATAATTTCCCAATTCCTTGTTGGTTGTGGAAGAGTTTGATTAAATATATTCCACATTTTTCTTTCTTTTTCTTCTTTGTTATTGTTTTTGCTTTTTTTTTTAACAGTAGAAAGAAAAATTTCCTTTGAGGGAGATGATTGCACAAACCCCCGTCCCTCATTTTTGATTATTTCTTGGGACAGGTCGAGCATATTTTTCATCTCTTTGATTTTATGAGAGAGACATAGCAGAGAATGGCCTCAGAGAACACAGTTTTTGCTTATGAGCCCTGGCCCTGAATTATCATGTCATGGTTACAAATATCTTTACAAAAACTAGTTTTTCTTCACTGCGTTGCAGAGAATAGATGAACGATTGGTTAAGTTTATGCATGCTCAAGTAAATTGTTACGTTTCCTGACTTGCAAAACAAAAGCATAAGACAAAGGTGGCCTGAAACACTCTGAAGTGTTGGACCAGCTTTCTTTTGCTTTTATAGATCACCAAGTATTTGCAAATCATTTAAGAAAGGAGAATAAATCATATGATTTCTACATAGCTCTAGGTCACTTATTCTGTTTTACAGCAGACTTTGGGAAATTCTTTTGATTGAATGCCATTAAGGTAACTTGGGCAGGAAACTACAGTCTCTGCCAGTGGAACAAATAAGGCATTTTATTAGAAAAACTGAGATCTGTTTAATGTATTTCTAATTGATGTTTCCAGATCTTTCCATATACACTGTGCCTATTTTGTTAGAGGTTGCCTGTGGAAAAGAATACTTCACATCCAGAAAGGCTAATGAACTGGGCCATTTCAGGATACCTTATAATCTTTTTTGTCAAACTTTCTTGGCAATATCACTAGCGCATTAAAAATCTTCTAATGCAAAAGGGAAAAATTGACGTTTGGGATAAGAGCCTTCCAATCCAAACACAAAATTAATTAAAAACATGCAAGATAGTCAAGAACTAGATAGTAAACACTTGGCTTCAGAAGGTAGAAATTATCTATTTTGTTTTTAATTACCAGTGATACAAAGAAAATAATTACGACACAACTTTTATTTTTCATCTTTTTCTTCTTCCCTTCCTCCCCATTCTTCCCAGTTTATGATATATTTTCAGGATAGCTGGACCATGAGCTCTACTAAATAGAAACCCTAAAAAGATTTTAAATGTAGAGAATATTTTTAGTTTCTTCAGACTTTGCTTGTCTTTGTGGCAAGGCTCTAAACCCTGCAAAAATACTCTACTGCTGTAAAAATTGGCCAGAATAGATACTTTCTCTATGAAAATCCATTAGGATTTTGAATTAGCACAGAGTGCATTGTGGCACAGAACTGCCATGTTCCTAAATGCCTGTAGCAACATTAATTTCTGAATGTAGTTTTGGCTATTTTTAGGAAATGTTGGTGCTCAGTATTTCAAGGCAACACTTGTACTGGTGATCTCATACAGAAATGCTGGTCAGGAGATCATAGCCACTTAAAACAGGTCTCCACATCTTACATTGTGAAATTGTCTTGAAAGTACTTTCCTATATTTTCTATTAAAATCATATCTGAGTGAAACAGAAGTAAAGCACAAATACTTGTGTTGGTTTAATTAGCTTTTAGAGTGCTTTAAAGTAAACTGAAATTACATCAGAGTAAGGAAAACATTTTTTTTATCATCCTGATAAAATCATACCATGGTATTTGTCACCTGAACAAATCCATGAAGTACCTTCTTGTAAACCCAGAGGGCTCTCTGCTGTAATATAGTAAATAATATTCTAAAAATCAAAATCACCTGAGATGGAGGTTGCTCTGTCCTGTTCATATGAGCCTGGCTTTTTTTTTTTTCCAAATGGGATTAGCTTTTGGCTATTCCTCGTAACACGAGTTTTAAGTTCTGTAAGCCAACAGGAGTAAAAAAAAAAAATATATATATAAGGCAAATCTAGCTCTTTCAGTAGCTCTACTTCTTGAACCTCAGCCCGAAACATCCCTCATTTATACAAGATTCAGTTAATTTGTGTGCAGGAAATTTTATGCTCTTATCAGAAGTGTGGGAGGAAGTACAAACTCTGCTAAAAAGTGCTTTTTCTGCACTTGAAAAAAACAGACATTGTTGATGGATGATTTACTGAGGCAAATAAAAATACTACTTTGTAAGGGATCCCAGGATGCAATACAAACTATCACAGCAAAGAGGGCCCAGCTCTTTTCAAAACTGCAGGCTGGATGCTAATTCTGGCAGTCATTCGCTGGTCCTGTGAGAGTGAGTCACACTTTGCCTGCAGATACAGCAGCAGCACGTGGGTCTGAGAGCCCCTCGGCCCCCGCTGCAGCTCCCTGCACTTGCTGCACCCCAAGAGCAAGGCAGGACCCCACCTTTCCTCATTCTCTTTAAAAGGTGCATTCCCTTGCTTCTCAACACTGCTAGAACCAGCTTAGTAATGAAAAGAAGTTGTGCAAATTGAGGCAAATAGCCATTTCTGTATAAAAATGTAGCATAAATATTTTACACAGGAATCACACACCCACTTAAATCTAGTGAATAAAGTTACACTATGTACTGTAGAATTATGCTTTAAAGTTATGACTCATTCCAGTATAGTAGCAGATGTTCATGAAGCTCAGCACAAAAAAACAAAAAGGAAAAAATATCCCCATACACTCCTAATTTTCTCCCACACCGTTACAGAGTTGCAAGACACCTCTCTCTAGCACTTTGAATGAGTCACTCCATACAATATGAATAAGCTGAGAAAAAGACAAGATTACATGAGAATCAAGTATACAGGCAGAGTCAAGAGTTTAGAGACTTTCTCCCGGGAGCCAAAGATTTACACTTTAGATAAATTACTCCATCCAATGCTTGGACAGATACAACTCCTCGACTGCTACAATTTTCTGGACACATGAAAAAGGATATAGAAATATATGTTGATGCACCATGTTCTTGGCTGTAAACACAGCATTAGTAAGATGCTGTTAGACTCATCCTGATAATCAGAACTGTTGAAGGATGTGGGGTACATCAGAGTTTGGATAAGGGCTACAAAGTAATCAAGAATCTGGAAGAAAAACCCTTCTGCTGTGAAGCTTAGATGGTTTAAAGTGGTTCTTTTAGGTTTAATCAAAAAGAATATTGAAAGACAAAACAGTCAATGTACCTAGTCACTGACAGGTAGAAAACAAGCCTTACATCTATTCAGTCTAGTTTGCAAAACCTTTGACCAGTTTACCCTAAGAATTTCCTATTCATAAGGGTAGCAAAACCTTGAAACAACTTTCAGGGGTGATGGTGGAAGAACATTTTTTGGATTACTTAAAACTAAATTTGATCTCTCTAAACATTGGTTTAATACACTGTATTAAACAGTATCTGAATGATAGTATCTGAATAACTCTGGTGGATTTTGTGGTTTTGTTTTGTTTTTTGAGAGGCAACCTGAGCCATTTTCCTTTGATTTTCTCAGGCTCACCATTCCTGATTCCTATAATGTCTCCTCCCTCAGTAGTGCAGAGGGTCAGGGAATTAGATTTCTTGTCAGTCCATAACAGCTCCCCTCTGCTGCTCCTTGCTTTTCCCTTGCTCAAGTCTGGGACTCTCACAGGTTCACCATTCTTACCAGAAAACTTCTCCCTGTGTGGGCTCCTCACAGGCCACAGTTCCCCACCAGGAGCCTGATCCTGTGGTGGGTCTCCACAGGTTGCAACTTCCTTCAAGTATGAAAGCACCTGCTCCTGCCTGGCATCTGCCATGGGTTGCTCTTTGGATATCTGGTCTGCTGTGGCCTTCCATGGGCTTCAGGAGAACAATCTGCATTGTAGAGAGTGGTTTCCCTGGGGAAGAGGAAAACCTCAGCTTAATGCCCTGGGAAACCCTGTTCTAAGTACAGTAAGCAAGAGGGTTACTCACATACTCCCTTTGTTCAAGTATGCTAATTGTTGCTAGAAGGTCCCTAGTTCTTTGTTTACTATAAGTTGATTTTTGGTGCAGAAATTTTAATGGTCCTAATCATTCTCCCCTATTGGACCCTTCCCTCAGATCCTGCTTAACTCCTCCCCACAGGAATGTATAACTACCCCTGTCTGGCCCTGGTCTCCTGCTTTTTGTCACTTGTTACTGCCTTTTTCCAGTTTGTTCCAAATATAGTGTGCACCTTCTTGTTTGTTATTTGCATTAATAAAATTCCATTTCTGGACAATTGGATCAAGGCTGCCTCTCTCCATCGAGTCACCATCAAGGCAGAGTCCTGAGGAAACTCAAAAGGGTCCAATCGTCCAGGTTTGGACCCCCAGGAGTTTCACTGCATCACTGTGGTCTTCCCCAGGAGTTGGAGAGCTCTTGTCATCCAGCACCTGGAGCACCCCCTCTCTCCTTTTCCACAGACCTTGCTGTCTTCAGGGCTGTTTCTCTCACATCCTTCCTCACCCTTCTCCTCCAAGCAGTATTTTGCCCTTTCCTAAGTACACTTTCTCCCAGTCACCACCACTGGGGTTGCTGGGCTCAGCTGTGACCTGCAGTGGATCTGCTGGAGCTGACTGGAACAGGCTGTGCCCAGCATGGGGCAGACACAGCCTCTCCTGGATCACTGAACTTAATACAAGGATAACTAACTGCAATGCAATCACCTGTGACAAAGAGGAGGTCACTGTAGGTCTTTTATTTGTTTCTTCTGGTGTTAAACTCCATAAAAAAGTATTTTGAAATGGTTCCATGGTCAACAGGGCACAAGTGCTGAAAGAAAGGGATCAGGTAGCATGAAGTTTTCACACCACATCACTAAAAATATGTGACAGCATGCAATTAATTTTATATAAGCTAGGGAGAGATGACAGCTAGGTGCCTACTTTATTTGCTACCAATTTATGTTGCATTCAAAATGGGGCCTTGGAGACAAAAGGCTCTTTTTTTCATTGCCAACATGTGAGATGAGGCTGCTAAGGGTGGAAATGTATCGTGGTGGCTCAGGTGTGCAAATTTGATAGCACTATTACTTTCAAGTCATCTGCAATATACAGGTACAGCTCCACAGTGCAGTGCCATACCGCCTCCTCAGCAGGCACATAATCCAGTGAGGGTTCAATTATAGATGAATTTTTATATCAAATAAATAAAACTGTTTACATTATATATCATTGTAACTGACGAAGGAATCTCCACAAACCCTCTAAAAAGTCACTTGTCATCCTAAACAAGTCCAAAGAAAAAATATTTAGAATGTTGTCAAACTACAACAAACCAAAATACAGGAATACTTTGAAAAAATCTCTGACAATAAAAAATGTATACGTGTGTATGGCAAAACCTTCCCTAACATGAATAGATAATTACAGATTTATGGCTGCAGATATGCTCATTCCTAAACCTTAAGTCACTAGCCAAATATTTTCATTGAGCTGAAACCGTTGTCAACTTGTGCAGGTTTGAGTTTATTATGTGTAACTCAAGGGGGCACATGTGCTCCCTGAGGCAGTGAGGAAGGGAATTGAAATCCAACTTAAAACAGCTACACATCTCCAAAAACGTCCAGCATTTACTGTCCCAAGAACTCCTACTTACTGTCCAGAAGAACAAACATTTGAGCTTTCAAAGAATGGAATTAATATTGAGTATGTAGAAGTCATGGTTAAATATTGTGCTGGAGGTCAAAAGTATATAAAATCAGTGCTAGAAAACTAAAAAAAAAGTTGACAAAATATTGGTGATTGACTCTTTGGTCAACACCTGCAAAGGATGCCCCTACTCTCTGGAGTGTCCAAGACAGGGGAGAGAGAGAGAGGAGATAAGGAAGATGTCAGGGAGCAGACTCCCCTCTGCACACCAGCTTTCCTGGTCTCTCTTAGCACTGGTTATCAGCACTGCTTCCTGCCACATGGCCTTTTGGGCTGGCAGAACAATGCTCACATCTTCGTGACAGTGTAGCTGCAAAGTGGCTTCTTTCAGTACTTTTTTATTTTATTTTCCAGTTGATTTTATTTTTCAATTGATTTTATTTTTATTTGTGCACCTCAGTTTGTATGTTAATATTTTGTCTGAAATAATTATTCCATACATGTAGATCACTGCAGAAAATATATGCATTTGAGATGATCCTCTTCAAAGGTAGGTACCCCAGGAAGACATCCCAGCCAAGGAATGACTGTGTCTCTCCCTTGATTTCAAAGGGAGTCCAAAGAAAGAGCTCTGTCATGAACACTTGAATCCTGCAGATGTCTAATGACAGGTCAGTATCCGCATCCTACGCAACATATTGGAGAGTCCAGAGTTGAGAGTAGAGTGAGTTGAACATCTTGGAGTAAGTGATCCTTGAATATTAACCAACTTTCCTGGGCCTGTCTTCCCTCCAGGGCTTTATCCCATGGTACTTGACCAAGCAGATCCTTGAAGAAACCAAAGTCTGCTCTGCTGAAGTTCAGGGTAGTGAGTTTGCAGTGTGCCCTCCTCACTGCCTTTGATCTTGAGTTTCAACATGTCATGGTTGCTGTCCTAAAGCCTCATATTTGAACCATCAGCCCCTCCTCGTGAGCAAGAACAAGGTCCAGCATAGCACCTCTCCTCGTTGGCTCCTCTATCAATTGGAGAAGAAATTGTCCTCAGCATATTCCGGGAACCTCCTGGATTGCTTATCATCTTCTTGGTCTTCCTGGTCAGGTGGCTTGTGTCAGACCCCTGCTACAATGTCACCTCTCCCTGCCCTCCCTTTAATCCTCACCCAAAAACTCTCAGTCATCTCCTCATCTAATCCACACCAAACATCATGTGCTTTGGCTGGTCACTGACAGAGAGAGTGCCAATGTCCTCGTCTCCTCTGCTTGTCCTTCCTAAAGAGCCTGTGTCCTTCCATCCCAACACTCCAGTCACAGGATTCATCCCACTATGTCTCCATGATGCTGCTAAGATCATAGCTCTGCTGGCATGATCATACCTTTGACTCTTCTTGCTTATTTCCCATTCTCTGTTCATTTGCATAGAGACATTTAAGTTGGGCCCCCAATGAGGCTGACTTCCTGGCTGGAATGGCTGGAAATCCTTTGGGCTGCTCTGCAGGTGCTTCTGCTGACCTGTGATCCCTCTTCAGACTATGGATATCTATTGCTGACACAGGCATCAAACTGGTAGAAGTGGAATGGACTGAGGTTTCCCCTCTCTGGCAAGTTTAATTTAAAGCCCTCTTCACCAGCTTGGCAACCCTATGGCCCATGTGTGTGCCACAGATACTTCACTCTTGATTCCAAGGCTCTGCAGAGTCCCTTTCTACTGGGACAGATCCACACAAGGGTGCATGTGCACCAAGTGAACAGAGCAGGTGTCTGTTTCAGCAGAAGTTGTGAGTTTTGAGGATCTTGGAAAGTTAGGGTCCAAGTCCTATCCTTGAAAAAAGCACTGCAAAATAAGAATTAGATTCTTGTTATCTCAGTGCTATTTTTTACTTTCTGAAAAGCGTTATTAAACTAAGAAGCTCTTTTAAAAAAGTATATCATAAATCATTGAACAGTTCATTGTCAGCCTGAGTCTGAAAAATTAGCAGAATATTAATTACAAAAGTGTCTAAAATTAAAGAGAACAAGTTGATTAAAGGCATCAAAAGGCAGAGTCAAATATTGATATTTTTTATTTCGCTTTGTTTATTATGTGCTCCTTCTTCTAAGTAAGTGAGGAAAAATGACTATTTTTCTTTTTTTGTCTCTTTTTTTNTTTTTTTTTTTTTTTTTTTTAAGTACAGCCCTGGATTTCAGACTACTTCACAGGGGTATATGATCTGGGCAGCAACTAGAACAGACTGAATTTTGCTTGAAAAATGGGGAAGAAGCTTAAAAATTTAGCATTTAGCAAATACCAGGCCAAGCTCTCACTTGGTGCTGCTGGAAGTTGGCGTTTTTAACGCCAATGAAATGGTTCTTATTTTCAACAGGTGCACTCCCAGCCCACTAGCCCAGTGTTTGCACCATATACACCATAAAGGAAACAAAGGAATACTGAGACAGCTTAATCTATTTGCCTAAAGTAAAAAAGCTGTTTTCTTACGGGTGAGGGCTATAAACTTGCTGGTTGAGTGCATGTGCTCAAATAAAAGACTGCATTGTTTTCCGTACTCAATATAGTCTGTTGGATTTTCAGAGCTGGTTTGCTGCTTACCACAAACACAGAGGGCTTTGTACTCACACTGACCTTTGGATAAGAATTCATCTTTTGAAGTGTTCATGATTTCTCTAGATTTGACCAAAACACATTTTTTCTTTGTGGTCTGGCCAAAATTCTTCCTTCAAGAATTGCTTGGTGGTCACAATATGACTCTTCACTTCAAGAAAGACATTGAGATACTGAGGCATGTCCAGAAAAAGGAAACAAATCTAGTGAAGGGTCTAGAGATTAAATCCTGTGAGGGGCTGAGGATGCAGGGTTTAGCCTGGAGAAAAGGCAGCTCAGGGGAGAATTTATTACTCTCTAGAACTACCAGTAAGGAGGTGGAGGTCGACCTCTTCTCCCAGGCAACCTGTGGCAGGGCAAGAGGAAACGGCCTCAATCTGCACGACAGGAGGTTCAGGTTGGACATCAGGAAGCATTTCTTCACTGAAAGGATGGTTAAGCACTGGAATGGGCTGCCCAGGGAGATGGTGTAGTCATCATCCCTAGAGGTGTTCAAGAAGCAACAGGATGTCGCACTGAGTGCTGTGGTGTAGTTGACATGGTGTGTTCAGTAAAAAGTTGGACTTGATGATCTTGGAGGTTTCTTTCAACCTTAGTGATTCTGTTGTTCTACATCTCCTTGGGAAATTTTATGCTTTTAAATGAATGAAAAAACTTACATATTTACATGTTTACTTCTTAAGACACCCCCAAAGCCATCCTACTGAATCCTACTGTAATTGTGGCAATATGAGGCTCAAAGTAGCTGAGGTGATTTCCTTTTTCTCTCAAGTAGACCTATATTCGAGAAGATTAAATTCAATGAAATGGCTTAAGTGATCCAGGAGTATTTCAGATGAAAATCTATAAAAGTAAAATTACCCCTCTGTGTCTTTCTGTAATATATAATGTTGATATCTGTGTCTCTCTTCAGCCTCCTCTGCCTCATAAAATAGTTATTGAAATATTCCTTTTCTGCCACTGTCAAAGCCCACTATGTTGTCACTTATAAAACTCCTCTCTTATCCTTCAACTCTTGCTATATGACACTAAATTGGGAGGAGCTTTCCGCTGCCTCGAGGACAGAGAAATACTGCTGAGAGACCTCAACAAATTAGAGAAATGGACAATCACCAAAAATATGAAGCAACATCATGTAAGATGCAGTTATCTTCATCAGGACTAGTTTTATAAATAACCCTTTGAATTTGCTGTTTCATTTTTGAAAACAACACCTAGTTACTGTGGTCATGCTTGCCAGGGCAATGAAGTGTTAAATAACAGACGTTGTTACATTACAGCAACAGTTTACATTCTGTGAAGTTCCCAGTTATAGGTGAGATAATTCACTATTGTTTCTCAATGCTTGCTTACAGATTTTAGGCCTCTCTCTCATATCTTGGTGCAATGTGGTACTTTGATCTGCCTTATTCCAGCTGCTTATCTGGTATCTTTTACAGACTTAGAAAGCCATCTTCACCCAATTTTTTTTCCAGTAGTAATGCATCCTTTGATTTACTGATTTCTACTGTTTAGGCCATTGTAGTGCTTAGATAAACAAAACTTTTGTTTTAAAATGTCTCAAATGATTGGTTGCTGTTTGTACAGTCAGGTGAATAACCAGGAAACAGAAAGAAACCATACTTGTTGATACAAGGAAACCTATAAGGAGACTTAGAACTGCCTAAATCTCTTGGGGTTAAAGTGAAAGTAGGAACAAGAAAAGTCTGTGGGTGTATCTCAAATAGTTGTGTTTGTTCTTTAGACTTTTAGACCTTTAAAAATATCCTGGTCCGATAAGATTACTGTATTCACTAAGTCTTCAGTTTGCAACTGCTTGCTGCTGAATTTAAAAGCTGCAAGCAATTGCAGCAGACTTTAACTACACTATCTTTGTACATAGATGTACACTTAATCCTGTCTTTGGCTGGGATAAAGATAATTTTCTGTGTTTTGGATTTAGGATGAGAATAATGTTGTAAACACACTGAAGTTTTAGTTGTGGCTGAGCAGTATTTACACTGAGCCAAGGCCTTTTCATCTTCTCATGTTGCCCTGCCAGCAAGGAGGCTAGTAGGCCACAAGAACCTGGGAGGGAACACAGGCAAGAGAACTGACCAGAACTGGCCAAAGGGATAGTCCATGTCATAAAATGTCATGCTGAGCAAACGTACTGGGGGGAGTTGACTGGTGGATGGTGGATTGCTGCTCGACAACTGATAGGTCAGTGGGTGATGAGCAAGTGCATTGTGCACCACTTTCTTTGCTTATTCTTTTATCATTATTACTATTTTACCTTCCTCTATTTAACTATCTTTATCTCAACCCATGAGTTTTACCATTTTTTTCAAATTTTCTCCCCTATCCCACTGCGGTGCAGTGAGGTGTTTATCCTGCTAGGTTAAATCACAACAATCCTTTTTGAGGCCCAGTTTGAGGCTTGAAGGGTTGAGATAATGACAAATGTGACCAGAACATGTTCAAACAAATTTGTTACAAGCATTCATTGTATTAATTTAATAGCCTTTGGTCACAATGCTGATTTATTTACTCTCAGAGTTGGTGCACTTGTTCTCAGGGTTGTGTATGCAACACCTCACTTGTTGCATGTTTCCTGTTGTGCTGGGGGTTAGGTTAAGGTTATAATTTTGCTGCTCATTTTGTGTAATACTGTCTTATGATAAGATAAAATGGCTAGTTGTGAGGCTAATCTGGTATTTCTACTCAGTATTGATGTAATCTCCGTATTTCAAGAACCACCTAGCAGAGCTATTAATAATTACAGCTTTTACCATTTCACCTCAAAGAAGGAGCCTCCAGACTACCTCTTGAGAATGTTGAATATCCTTGGGATGTTCAATCACTGTGTTCCTATTACTATGCCTCCTGAATATCTTTCTTAAGTTTAAATACCTCTTTAAGAACACCACCCAGAGATCTGCCCTGAGGATGAATAGCTATGAGTGGCAGGATGTGTGGGATAGAATGGACAAGTACCAAGGACAGTGGGCACCTCTGGTGTTTTGGAACTTTACCCCTGAACAAGTCCAGAGTTTTGAAAAATTACTAAAATATTTTAAAATGTATGCTGTGACCCTGTAAATTCCAGAGACACACAAATCACTGGAACTCAATGTGCTGGAGCCTGGTCCATGTCTTTCGAGCCATGTGTATTTCCCTCAAAGGGAAGAGAAGGTCTGTGGATGTGAGAATAAAACAACAGACACCACAGCTAATCCAATCCCTGCGCTGCAGCCAAACCCAAGAATCATGCTAGTACCAGTCACTCCTATACACAAGAAGAAGTATTGGAAGTCAGATCATTTAGAAAGGGAATAAATTTCTGCTAGGAGGAGAAAGGAGGAAGAACTGGACAAAGCAGACTACTCCAAAGCACAACCATTATAAGAGGAGGAGGAAGAGGCAGAATTCATAAATGAGGCAGTAACAACTTAATCTCTATTCCTGAGGGAGTTACAGGATATGTAACAGGATATGAAAAGATTCTAGCTGTCATCCAGGTGAACACATTGTCACCTGGCTGCTCTGATGCCAGAACTGGAGCAGCTGGTATCACTTCCTGGGGAAGGGGGCATTGACAAGGTGATTGAAAAAGGGTCACAAGTCCTCAGCCTCTGGAGAGGATTCTTTTCAGGCATGAATAAAAGGAATTCCTTCAAGATAGATGTTATATGTCACCCAGACAACTGGACCAACATGGACAAGGTTTTCAGTACCTAAAGGAGTTAGCAGTGCTGATGTGATTTATAATGACCTGGACCATGAGAATTTACCCAAGAACCCAGATGATTTCAAGTGCACATGACCCATGTAGTGAAAGTTTCCACAGAGCACATCATCAGCATGTGCCAACTCCTTCATTTAGGGGAAAGATGATGAGGGAAAAATGGTGGATGAATTGGCTACCCAACTTTCTCAATAAAGAGGAAATCTCTCTTCATCCCTCTGGGCCTGCATCTTGGCTGTGGAAAAACTGTCATGGGAAATTCATTAGTTCAAAAGGGATATGTTCTACTCCTCACAAAGCAGTACAAAGCAGTACCTCAGGTATTAGGAATAAGAGTTCTTCTGTTCAAGAGGGAGTGATATACACCATGGGGAAAATGCAGTTTGTCTGGGGTTCCACAGAAGGGACACTAGAAAATGGGACACCTCAGCCCTAGAGGTGTGGGTGTCTGAACTGCAAGAAAAAAAAAAATTGCAAAGAGAGGAAAACCTTTTGTTCAAATTTTTGTTCAAAGGAAAATTGCTGCTTCAGTTTCCAGTGGGCAGTTCCAAAGAGGGTAGAAAGTCTGATCTTAGTTCTGATATTAACAAAGATAGTTTTTATTTGTATTTACAAGAAGGGAATAGCAAATAATGTGTCCAGGACTAGAGGAGCCCTGCCTTCAGCCAGGTGGGACAATATAGTTTATTGGACTATGTGGATCCAGTTGGCCTGGCACGTTATATCCACAGGCTTTAGCAGACACCAGTGCAGTGTCATCAAGGCAAAAAGGGGCAGTACCCATCTGGATTCTGTGACAGGGAGGATTTGGCTTTATCATCATGTAGGTTATTCATGAAAATATGAAACAGTATTGACTCCTGAGGAGTGCTGCTTGCGACCAGTCTTACAGTGACAAAACTGATCAGTGAGGTGTCAGAACCGTGGTTCCACGGCTTTTGGCACAGATGTTTTTATTTCCTAAGCTGTATTGTTACAATCGTTGGAGAGATTTAATCTGTGGTTCCAGAAGGAAGACTGAATCATCTTTCAATTTACAGTTACTAAGTAGAATATGGCCATTCTAAGCTTTGTTGAGCTTGGGGATCTGGTTAAAATTTGGTTAGAATTTATCTTCCTCAGTGAAAACGCAATGTTTTTGATGTAACCAAATCCAGTATAAGGGAATAATTTAAAAATACCTTTTTCCCATTTAGAGCACACATTTCTTCTGACCACTTGGGCACATTCATAAGTTTTTCCAGGGTCTAGGGCTGCTTATTCCAGTAAGCTATTTTCCCACTTAACAATAAAAGAAAAAAATATTTTCTTTTATTCAAATCTTAACAATTAACAAAGTTCATTTTTTTGAATATATAAAATCCTTCTGGAATCTCTCAGGAATTATATACACTACATGTGATGCTGTATATAGTTTTGAATCTATAATGGCTACATTGCACTTACGTATTACACATGTCATCTTTTCAGCACAACACTGGTTTCCATATCCTTCAGATGCACCCAATTATTGTTTTGGGGCAAATCTATTTTTCCCTGCTGATGAGATATGTTGATACACAAGTGCTCATATTTGAGACTGTTATTTTTTTTTAAATTTAATTTATTTTAAATAAGAAACAGATATTCTGGGAGATTTCATGGCACATTTTCTGTTTGTTTTAACAAATGGAAAATGATTATAAACAATATTGTTCCTTAATGACCTTCAGTGGGTATAATCAAATGACAGGACTAAACAAATTCATTCCTATACTCTTTGGCTGCCAGCAGCCTAACACATTCATCAGTTGATCCCTTTTAAGCTACAAGAAACCATTTTCTGCCTTGCTTTGGTCTCTTGCTAGTCCAAGACCACCACAGTAACTTATTTCATATACATCTTTTAGTTTTAGGAGCTTTTCTCAACTTCCCAGGGATGGGAATGGAGGAAAGTAGGTTATATTTTGCTTGTGCCTTTTCACAAAATTAATAAAACCAAAGCTTTTTACTCCACCATTTCTCATATGTGAACAGCTGATCCTTTCTTTAACACAATGTTGTTCAGGCTTATCCCTGGACAGATCATAACATTTGTTCACAATGACAATAGTATTGCCTTCTTCTAAACAAGAGTGAACATTGCCTGCAGCAAAGAGTTTTTGTGCTGGAGTATGGGGGCCTGTTTTCCCAGTATTTCAATTTCCAGACAAAAACTCTGTCATGCTCTTTTCCTAATGTTGTGGTATTATGCTTCTAGGCTGACAAAAAGATCTTGAATATTTTTAGGTTGATTAATTCCTAATTTTTATTCTTATGAAATTTTGATTTTACATTTTTGGATATACTGAAGTCTGTCACATTTCCCTAACTATGCAGCAACCAGCCATAGGAATTAATGACCCATTACATTGCTTTCTTTTTCTGATTTTATATTTCCAGTTTTCATATTTTTATATGTGTGTGGGAGGTTGATGCAATGGCTGATGTGTTTCTAAATGAGAAATCACCTCTCATCAACTACATAACTAGAGTACATTTTGATGAATTAAGCTAGGAACTTTCTGGTGTTATCAAAATGAAGCATCTCTTGAGAAAGAGAGAAAAAGCACAAGATTTTATCTCTCAAAATATTTGAAAATGTTTTCAACTTGTTTCTAATTATTTTTTCAAAATGTTTAATCTGTTTTACCTGCTCCACTCTTCCCCAGTAAATGTAAGGTGCAATCAGCAAAGTAACACTGTACTTCAAGGGACAGACACACTCAGCTGGTCTGAACTCCACTGAAGATGGAGCTAGAGTAAAGGCAATTCCAATTGCATTGAGTCTTATGCAAATGATCTTGGAAGCTTAGCATTCCTGGGCTTGTCCTGTACTTGGATAAGAGACCATCTGGAAGTCCCAGATAAAGTAGGCACAAGCCAAGATGTCGTGGCTGAACACTAGACCACAGAAAGTGAATGAGTTAGAAGGCAACATTCTCCCCCTCATCACTGGTGGATGAGTCAGAGAGCTAAACTTACCAGTACTATTTTCATTCCATCAGTGAGAAATGTCTCAGGCTGTAACTTGAAAACATTAAAATTAGTGAGGTTATATGAAACTTTAGCTTCACAGGGACCTTTAACCAGGGTAAACAATCCTACCCTCTATGATGCCTACGCTTCTGGAAAATTATACAGATGTACCAAAACTGGTTAGTATTTCTGTATTGGGAATGAATAAAGGGTGCAGAAATAGCTATTCTGCTGTTACTGCTCTTACCTATCAGGCAAGTCCAGTGTGCTATGACTGGCATGACAGCTTTTTTTAATTCACCTCTCATTTATTCAAAAGTGAAGAGCTTATTTTGGCCACCATTTCAGCAGAGAAAGTGAAAAGTTTTCTGTGCTTCTGAAAGAAACCTCCTGCAACCATTCAATGAACAGTATGATGTGGGACATAGCCCTGTGCAGTAGAGTAACCAGCATTTTCAAAGCCAAAGGTTTATATGAAGTATTGAGTATTGTAAGGAGGGCTCCTGCTTCTTTGTGTTAGGTGAATTGGATCGTGTGGATCCCTGAGGGAACATATCAAGGATGGGGGAAAGGGGAAAGGGAGCATGCAGAAAAACTCACCTAGGAAAAAAGAGAGGCTAAACTACTAACTTTTCCTTTTAGGCTAAATTCTCAGTTCTCTTTTTGTAATGGAATAATTCTATAACCCCATAATATCTATGCCATTGTTGTGGTTTAAGCCTAGATGGAAAAGATCATTAGTTACAACGTAGGAAGATTTAAATGCATTGAAAATTTGTGAAGCTGAAATTTAATATTTGGTCTGATAGTAAAGATTAAAGATATTCTTACGGTATACTAGAAGATGTGCACCTTTTAAGACAACTGGTTAAATCACATAAAATCAGAAGAATGAAGTCAAGATGAAAAGCTACAATAAATATTTTCCTCACTACTTCTCACCATCCAAATTCTGAATATGGAATCTGTTCCAGCTTTGTGTTGCAGAATTTCTCTTCACTGAGTAGCTCTTTTCACTCTTTCATTCTCTCCTCCTTTTCTGGCAGTGAAGCACATTCTTTTCCCCTGTAATGTAATTATACACAAACTCACAAACTTAACCATATTGCCATGATCTAGCATCACCCACAATCTGGCAGATGCCACTGACTGAAAACACAGCTCTACTTTAAAGTAAGTCATACAGATGCACTGTTTCTATATTTAATAACACAGTTTCCATGGCATGACAGCACTGTCTGTACATACAGGGCACTGACACTAAAGCTTCTTTGTGTGGTGATTCTTTCTTCAGCTCTCAGAAGCAACATAATGCAGAATTAAATGTGTGCAAGGATTCTTATTTAAAGATTCTGAATTTTGAATAATTTTGAAATTAGAGTAATTTGTGCTTTCGTATCATTGCCACTTGCGTTGCCTGGTTCAGAATTAGTGGGTTTAATTTGAAATAGTTATTGACTCTGTTTACTTGGGAAGCAGGGTCAGTATTACTCTTGGAGATCCTCCTACTCACTGAATTCATCTTTTCATTCCCATACTTTTTGTATATATAAGCACAGTACACAGACAGAATCTTCTATCTGATACAGTGGGTTTACTGTAGGCCAGTGACAGCTGTTGCAACTCCAGTGAAGTTGTTTGGATTATAATATGTAAGAGTGATGTCATGAAGCATGAGCTTGAGACCTTGCAAATATCAAAGCACAACTAGCTTTGCCTAATATGAGTTTCAAACAAGTCATGGGAGAGACAAACAATTAAATTTTGATTACTTGAATTTTCTGTCTTCTTTTTTTCTTTCTTGCCATAGAAATAATTTAAAACTCTGCCTTACAAATAAGTTTGAAGATGTGTGCTGCAACCTCACTATTTCGATGTAATTCATCAAAGTTGTAAGAACAGGGAATACAGACCCATAGGGGCCTAATACTTTTCAAAGGCAGAAATCTGGATGTCAGTGTTTAAATCTAAAATTTCGTTTAAGTTATAGTTCAGCTAGCTCTTGCAAAGAATAAATTTCCACTGTCGCCACCATTGTCTGAGATACATAATGTCTATCTTTGCCCTATTTGTAGAAAAGCAGGAGTTATGGAAAATGGAAGGCTACATCAGGGTTGTAAATAAGCTATCTAGTTGTCCAGTTGCTTAATTCAAAGGGTTAAGCATAAAGTAATCTTAGATGAAAAAGTAAATATTCATATTTTAGAAGAGCAAATCACAGTATCTAAATGTTAAAGGAACAAAATATGAGAAAAGGAGAGAGCACTTAACTGTCTTTTCAAATACATTTTTTCAAATTTCTCTAGGCAGAGTTCCTTGGAAAGAAATTATTGACAATTCTTCTTTGAAAATTATTCTTTGAATCTTCTTTGGGATTCTAAAAGCACTGTCAATGATGATGATTGTTTACAGGAGAGAGAGTATTTTCTTTAAGGACTGATGAATCTTGCTTGTTTTGAATCACAGCTCATTACAATAATTTATAAATAAGCAAATGTCAAATTAATAACTTATTTTCCTGAAAACAAACACTTCAATCAGAGTTTCACATAAAGGTTTATTCAAGGGGTTTGTTAAAAACAGCCAGACTAATCAAGTTCAAAAATCTTAAATCTGAGCCAGATCACCGTTTTTTTCTTTTTTGCTTATAAAAGTTAGTCTCTCCTACAGCCATAAAGGGGAAAGATGGTTTTAGAAGAAAAGTTCTTAAGTTGCACTCATTCCAGTGGATCATCCAAGAATTAAAGCTAATCTTTCAACGTTGTTTTTGTTTTGTTTTGACATCCCACCAATGGCTTTCCAAAAGTTCTGGGACACTGTAATCTCTACTGGAAAGTCACTTCCCCATGGAAATATTCTTTAGTTTCCTTAGTTCCCTTCTCTCCTTGATGGGCTGGTTGCTTCTTGTCCCCAGAAATGAATGGGATGGGCTGTAGTGAGTGTTGTAAAGTCAGAGATGTGAGTCAAGAGACAGACAGAGGTGCTTGTTCAAAGTCATTCATCCAGTTACTTCATTTAAAGTGGGAAATGAATTTCTCATTGAAGAAAAATGTTTGCCTTTTAACTTAATTGCTCTTACTCTCACACCATAAAGTATGTGAATGCTACTAGGAATACAGAGAACAGGCATGAAACACCACAGTTACTGTGAAAGTCATTTAGAAATTCCTTCTGTATTGCTGTAAGTTGTTAAAAGAAAAAAACATTTTGTGTTCTTGGTTTTGTCAAAATATTGGGAAGTCAATTCCCAATATTGTAAGAACTCAATTGAGTAAGAGCCAATTGAGTAAGAACTCAGTTTCGATTCTGCTTGATAACTAGGCAGGAGCAGGAGGGAATACTTTCCACCATCTTGCCATCAATGACAAACAGTGTATGTCCTATAGAAAAGATTCTGCACTATTGGGGATCATCTAAAGGTTAGCATATCATGTATCATCTTGAATACACAAGGATATATAGTACACTCATAAACTACAGCTTTTCCTACATGTTGGTATATTGGTTTTTAACCAACACAAGCAGGTCTGAATTCTCTCTATTTACTTTTATTTATTATTCTCATCCTGGATGAGGAGATTGAGTATACCCTCAGTAAATTCATGGATGACACCAATTTGCATGAGACAATCAGTTTCCCGTAGGCTAGGAAGGCTCTGCTGAGGGATCTGGACAGGCTGGAGAGATGGACTGAGACCAGTGGTATGACGTTCAACAAGGCCAAATGCATGAGCCTGCTGTAGTCAAAGTGTGGAACCTTGATTACTGAGTTAAGTTTTGGGTGCCTCACTGCAAGAAGGACATTGAGGTGCTGGAGTGAGTCTAGAGAAGGGCAGTGGAGCTGGTGGAGGGTCTGGAGCACAAGTCTTATGAGGAGCAGCTGGAGAAAAGGAGGTTCAGGGGTGACCTTACTGCTCTCTACAATTTACCTGAAAGGGGGTTGTAGCCAGCTGGGGATCTGTCTCTTCTCCCAGAGAAGCTGTGACAGGATGAGAGAACACAGCCTCAAGCTGCATCTGGAGAGGTTCAAGCTTGACATCAGGAGAATTGCTTCACAGAAAGGGTTGTTAAACATTGGAATGGGCTGCCTAGGAAGCTGGTGTAGTCATCATACCTGGAGGTGTTAAAGAAACTATTGGACAATGGCACTCAGTGTCATGGTCTAGTTGACATGGTGGTGTTTAGTCAAGGGTTGGAATGCAATGATCTCAGATGTCTTTTCCAACCTAATTGATTCTGTGATTCTCTCATTTCTCCATTTACTTCTGGATAAAATTCAAGATATTAACACTATCTGAACAGATCTTCACTGTTTTGTTTTGGAGGGTTTTTGTTGTGGGTGGAGCTTTTTTAGGACTGCGTGCTATTTCCTGAGGGCATCAAACCACATTCACACACTTCACAACAGTGGTGAAGTCACAAACTGTGATTGCAGTCAATTCCCACACTCTATACACTTTTATAGTATCTTCCTTGTTACACACTATTTAGGTCCAAGGTAAGAATTCAAAGACTCATTATCTCTCTGATAGGCTGTGAATGTTTTAGCATAATTAGGAACTAAAAAAATCAGGAAACGCTATCTGCTCTGAGGAGTGGCACACCAGCAGAGTCAATACATGACTGAATACATTTGTAATACTGCTGCAAAGTTTTTTCTTTTTCTGTTTAATATTTAAAATGTTTATGGTGTCAGAATTATATTTAGAAGACAAGGTACTAGGGTAGTAAATACAGAGCAAATCCTTCAAGTGCAAAGGACCATCGTCGCTGGTAGACCAATGCAAGGTAGGGTTTTGTCTGTGTACACCACTAGACGTGACTGAGTGTTTTTTAACTAATGTTGAAGAGAAAGGGTGTCATTACTGTTACAATACCTCTTGTATTATAAGAGCCTTGGGACTGGAAGATATTCTGTGCTTTATTTAATGCATATGCTTGAATATGTATCTATAAATATATTTGTATTGATGTCATGGCACATTGACACCGACTTTCCTATCCATCCATCTGTGGATAAAACTCTTAAAACATAATCATACAAGTCAATACAAAGGAGGAAGGGGATGAAAAAGGAACTTGGATTGATTAATTTAGTGTTGGAGTTTAAGAACAAATAACAAAGTCCTGCCACATTAAAAATGATTTGGGGAAGATTTATGGCATTTACTTTTAAAGACTGAAATATTAATAACTGTGAAGGCAAAGGAAAGGTTATCACTGACAGTAATAGTGCTTTTATGGAATCAGAAGTTATATTTCTCCCACAAAGAAATTAATTTTTCTTTGGAAAAAAAGGGGGATCACACAGGGCTATGCTGTTGAGCACAACCAGTAATGCTTTATTCAGCCTTGGATGAATAAAAATTTGGAAGAGATGAAGCTGTTGTCCAAGAATGCAAAGGTGGCACAGAAACTTACTGTGCGTTGAAATGTGCTCCCTGACACAAGAACCTGATATACTCTGCAGGTCCATTGCTTAGAAGTTCTGGGAAGGGTGGGACCTGAATTCTGGGATTTATTTGCTGTCAGGAACTGGGCAAAGCAAGATTTCACGGATTGGATGAGAATGGCTGTCAAGGTTACTGATGCTGAGTGGAAGCTATGCAGGAATGTGGGAGGAGACTGTCGGTATGAGATGTGGCATGAGAACAGACGTTATTTCAAGGACTTACTAGAAAATGGCTTGGCAGAGAACGTAAAGGCAAGATTAGGAGAAAGGTTTGGTAACATAAAAGGACCCGGTCCGATAGCATTATGGAAAACAAAGAGAAGGAAGAGATGTGGTGAAAAATAGGTCTCTGTAGAGGTTGAGGCCTTTGTATTTGGAGCATAGGATGTAGAAAGCAAATTGTTGCAAATTATAGGAATTTGAAAGTAGGCACTTACCTTCAGCAAATAATCTTTATCGTTTTGGCCTTACCCCTTCTATTAGGCAAGACTATCTTGGTGGCATTTACTTATTAGATAGTCTTATCAACAGCTGTAAAAACTAAGTGACGTCTGTTTCTGAGAAACCTTTCTTCCCTGATTTACAGGTTTTCCCTAGTCTTATGGGTCCTGAGTGGACAATTTTATCCATGGCAGGTGTACCTGCTCTAGCAGGGATCAAGGCCCTCCAGTCAGTGACTTGTGTCTGACCTCAGCATATGATGTTTGGCTTCAGCCTTGTAACACTGACCAGCCCTGGCTGAAGTGACCATATCTGACCACAGATCAGGCTCAATGAGGTTTGAGTGGAGACTTGCAAGAAGGGCTCTGTTGAGTCCATCCTGCTCAGAGCAGAGGATCTTCAGTGTCTCTGCAGTTGGGGCCTTTCCCCTTGGATGTGATTGCTGCTCAAGGCAACTCCTCAAGCCTGAGAGCTCTTGCCCAACTGAGTGTATGATTGCACATTCTGGGTTATCCTTCTAAAACCTCACGAACTCTTAAATCACTCATGTACTACCAATTCCATTTGACTTCACAAATTTATATTCAAATGCAGATAGAATTTTATTTGCTTTAATTGATTTATCTGGTTTAACTGTTTTAGAAAGTAAACCTCATTTGAATATATTATTTCTCCCAATTTTATAAGCTTCCCTGACATCAGCTTGCAAATCTATGCAGAAAGAACTATATATCTGGAAAGTGTGAAAACTTGCAATAAGCAGTGCAGGAAGTATGTTCTTCATTCAACATCTGAAAATCAACAAATATGATTGTCATCATCATCAAGCTTGAATCCAAAGAAAATAAGGGAAAGACATTAATCTGATGAAAATAAAGGAAAAGAGACTTCTTATTATATATTTGCTTACTAATTCTTTCAGCCTTAACACTTGTTAATCGGTAAGACAAGGTAATCAATAAGATAGCTGACATAAAAACATTCATATCCAAACTACCCTTTTTCCTCCACCCTAATAGGTACTGGGAAAAATTCAATAATCATATTTCTTTCTCTGATGACAAAGAAAGAGAGATTTGAGATTTGCATGAGATTTGCAGCAAAACCTCTTGCTGCAAATATTTCTGATGTTAAGTTCCTAGTTGTTAGGTAGGGACTACAATTAAAATGTTCCAAAACTTGAGGCCTTTGCCTTAAGTTCAGATGAGCAGGTTTTTTGCCTGTGTGATTTCACTCAGCAAAACCATTACAGAGTTGCGAAAAAAAAATAATAGCATTAAAACTATAACCTCAAATTAGGTCTACTGGGAACTGATCATGCTTAACAGTCATGTGAAAAATTAAATGCTGATTAAAAACAGCAAACTATTCAGGAAATCTCTCAGAAAATAGTAATAGAAAACCTTTCATATAAGACAAAAGAAGATATCATAAATGATGCTTGAAGCTGCAGGAAAATTAGTATGAATTATTTCCTTATCATTCTAGAGTACTCAAATTTTATCACTTTAGTGATCTGAAAAGAGAAGGAATAAGAGACAGAAGTATATGAGAAATTGCTATGAAAGCATTCAATGAAATTTGTAATGAAAACCTGCAGGATAAACTAATCACAGTCAGCAAGTAACCAAGATCAAAAAACAAGTCAGTCTTGATAAGGACAAGATACAGCAAAAGAAGAAATGTTTAATTCTTTCTTTCCTCTCAAGGAGGCTCGCAAATTGAGCTGCTGTTGCTGATAACGTTTTCTGGAAAGAAAATGACAGTAAAACTATATACACATGAAAAAAGATATCCTGACATGCAGTGTTATGTATCTGGCTACATTGATTTGTCTTGTTTTGAAAGAACACAGTAGCCCAAAGAAGTTTTGGAATAGTCACTGATAATATGCACTCTTAGTACCTAATTTGGGTGAACTTTGGTTTGACATCAATTGATTGTGAACTATTCATTTTAGACTTATCTGTTTATGGAGTAATCTCATCATGAAGCTCTGACATCTTCTCCCTCAGATATCAGAGTGGCTATTGTTCCCTTTGGAAATCCTCTTCCACCATCCACAGCAGGAGGGTAAGCATGTCTTTGATCCAACATTATCAGTGGTGGGTGTCCCTTGCCTTCGAGGGAAGTGCCACCCCTCCTGGCTGTTCCATGACCTACTGGCCCTGGAAGTCTCCTCTGGTCATGTATGCTTTTTACTCCACCTCCTCCTTTGGTAAAATGGCATTCCCATGTGTTTGCAGGCAGCTCTCTGGCTGGCTGGCAGGACCAGTGGCCACTTCCAGTTTACCCTGAAATACAGCAGAACAAATACTCCCTGACTACCACATACACCAAAGTCGTTATCACAGAAAATATCATAACCTCACAGGCTTTCATGTGGCAAGTTTGCCATTTTTTGAACCTGTCATTGCCATATGATCAGAAAGCACTCTCTGACTGGCTGCTTGTTTCCTTTGGACATGAAAGTGCTGCTATATAAAGACATTTACCTTTAAATTTTTTTCCTCTATTTATAGAAAAGACAGTACAAATACTAATAAATATTGGTTTTAATTTATTTATATATGAATATATCCAAATATTAAGATTTTAAAAATCAAATAGATATCCACGAGTATATAGATATACAATGTATCAGACACTTTATTTAGAGCTAATGAAACTGTTAATTAAGTTTAAATGAAAATATTATCTAATTAAATGAAAATTAAAAGGAAATTTGGGTTCCACCACTTTACAAGGGTACTGAATCAGCCCTAGCTTCTTTAGAGTGGACAGAGTTCACAGAGGTGTGGGACCATGAGCAGTTACAACAGGCTTATATTTAGTGTCTTTCTGACCAGATGAGCTGCTGTTCTCAGGTGCCAGAGAGCTGAAGGACAAGTTCACCTGTCTGGCTGGCCAGCTCTGACTGCAGGTTTGAGTTGGGAAGGAGAGACGAGATCAAGAGTATGGCCCCAGAACTCAGGGAAAACCCATTGCATTTGGCTGTGGTGTCCCTCAAGGCAGTGCGGCACCAATGGGTGTCTTTGGCAGCACAAGAGGATCAGCTGTCAAGGTCTAGGAAAGCAAAGAGATTGGTGGCTAATATTGCCAGTGATGCCACACAGGCATTCAGGACAAAGTGACCTCAGCAAGGGTGCCTTTCCTTGTCCAGGCTCAGCAGTTACTATCTTCTCATATCTAAGATGCTTCAGTCCATCATCTCTTTGGCCCTGTGCTGGACTTGCTCCAGTAAGTCCATATTTTTCTTGCACTGGGGTGTACAAAACTGTATGCAGAAGTCCACATGTGGTCTCACTAGAGATTAGAAGACAGGAGGAATAAACCAGATGGCAATGTTCTTCCTAATGCAGCCCAGGATATCCTTGACTGAAGAGGATATTAATTATATTTACAAGTAATACGACTTAGGGATGACATGAAATTGGAACGAACTTCAAGATTGATGCAAGACATAGTGAGAATTCACAATGGTTTTCACCAGTTGGAGAAATTATCTGAAAAATATTAGGATTAAAGGCTACAAGGATGAATGAAAAGATTACATGTTTAGGGGGGAAAATGTAGAAAGAGCTACAGGAGACCTGAGAAAGAGAAAATACTGCTTAAAGGAGATGACAAGCTGAACAAAAGTCAACAATATCACAAACTTACAAAAAGAGACAACTGTTATTCTGTGATATATGAAGAAAAGCAAGAGATGTGTAAAGAGGAGTTTCAATTACACAAAAGATAAAATTATCCTACCATTCTTCTCAATTTTTAGAGGTCAGAGGAGAGAATGCCTTTTTTATTCACCATATTCAGAAATCATGAGGACTTAGAGAGACCAAAAGAGAACCTCTAAAAATCAGTGTGAAGAGCTGACTCCTGCCAAGGCTGGCTTGAACTCCTGGATTTTATCCTGAGTTCACTGACAAGGGAGAAACCAACCTATCACTTTTTCCTGCCTTCCTCTTGCAACACCTTCATCCCATCCCAATGAAAAAGTCTATCAGTTTTAAGAAGTCTAGACATAAAACCAGAAATAATGACCTGTGAATCTGGCTTAAAAGCAACTGGATAGTCTAAGAAATATGATGGCAGAGAGAAAGAATGGCAATTTTCAAGTTTATAAATCTCTCATAGAGAGTGGGATCTGTTCTTTGGATTTCTGTTGGACAGGATGGGGAGATTAAATTGCAGTAGGAAAATTCAACTTGAATATTATGGAAATTTTCCAGATATGTAAGGGTCTGATTAGTGCTGGCTTTTGTGGTCTGAGGAGTTGGGGAGGGTCTTGTCACTAAAGATTTTTAAGGAATGTTTTGATATATGTTTACGAGAACTTACATGGGCTAGTGGATCCTGCATGTGTCAGAGGAACATCTTTTCTCTCCAAGCCTTTCCTTCCCAAAGTAATTATCTGTAACTCTCTTACAGCATAATAAAACAGAAATCTTTAAGGATTTTATTTTTGAAAAGGGTAGAATTTGG
>VZDJ01000141.1:520438-552722 GCA_008694505.1 Cyanoderma ruficeps
AAAAGAAGAGAAATATGCTCCTAAAGACACAATTTCCTATTCCAGCTCCTCTGGATTTTGAGTTTACAAGGATTATATTATGTCAGCAAACTCAGACACGTGTTAAGAAGTGACATTAATCATATATAAAAAGAAATTTTCACGGAGACTGCTAATTCAATAAAAAAAACCTCACTGAAATATGTATAAGGACATTCATTTTAGCATCAGAAGCACAGAAAGTACAGTCGACATCGAAAAATTTATTCAAGGATATTTCCTTAGCCAGAGCTTCTGTTTCAAAGGCGTAGTGATCTTTCCTAAACAAGTCTGGAATGGCAGGATGAGGTTGTCAGGTCTGCTCGGGAAGATGAAGATCAGTCTAAGGCCTGTTGCATGTCTCCTAGGGTTTAGTTTGGACTTCCTGTTACCAAAAAAAGAGTATAACAGCACATCTTTTCCTTTTGTAAGTAATTCCTGCAGATAAGGGTAAAGGATATTGTATATTCTCAGGGACTGGAGATTTTACAACCTATTCTACAGCTTCCTGATGACAATATTAACAGTTTATCAACCTGGATGTTTCAGGGCTTAGGGTGAGGTCACAAGAGGCAACATAGGTGCCTCTAGTTAAGGTTTTGCAAAGCAAAAAATTGGTTTTCTCTGCATAAAGTGAAACAAATTGTACCACTTGCTCACACTACTTATATAGTCAGTGGGAGATATAATTTCCTGCAATGATAAGCTGTAGATTTTAACAGGCAGCATTGAATGCCACTGTTGCAATATGTTTTCCACTAACAAAAGCAGAGCTTGGGAGTTCTAGGCTTCTTGCTCTCTCTTCAGAGGAAAGTTTGAGTAATGTGTTCCCTGGGGAGCCACAATCACTTCTTGCAACTCCGTTGGCTTCTGGGCCCTGAGACCCTGTGTGTGGCCTGGCCGTGCTGTCACACTACACCAGGCTGAGCATCCCTCTTAAAGGGCTGGCTCCAGCTTGTAGGGAGCAAGGGCACTTCTAAATGGCTATGACATTTAAGCAACTTTTCAAAGCCCTACTAAAAAGATGAGGGAGTAAAAATGCACCTCACATTTCTTTCCCACAGACAAATGCAACAAGTGTGCTTTAAAATGAGCAATAACAACCAAAACAAAACACGCAAAGAGTTTGTTATTATTTTAGCAGGATGTGAATTTGTTTAATGAACACTTAAGCAGAGAGAATGAAAAGAAAGATCTTGATGTGTCTGCTGTTAGGAGCAGTTGTTCCAGGTATTTAGTAGCACGACAGATGTCTCTCTAATTCCATGTGAGGTATTATTTATGCTTATACTTGGAACCTGACCTTTCTATTAAAACTGGAATTAGATAACTCATATGACTGAAGCTCACACTGGTTATATTTTACTGACTGGAAGATCATCTAGATACTGCAACTTTGTTGCTTAAGCTTACTGCAATTCAAGCCATTAAAGACAAGTGCTAAAAATGTAAACTAGTTTCCATGTTTTAAAGAAATATTTTTATAAATATTGTGAAATAAAAGCCAGAGGTAATGGTATTTTTTCAGTAGTTAATGTTTAATTGTTTATCAACCACAGAAAATGCCATCCATTTTTGCATATCTCAAAACTTGAAAGATTTTATAATTGACCTTCCATTAATCTACTTATGTTGAGATGTCTTACAGAAGCAAGTTGTTTTGTCTACATTTGTCTTATTCCAGCAGATGATAATGTACGATAAGACGGTTATACAAGAATCTTGTTTTTAAAAATTCTGCTAAATGGAGCCAACTCTTTTTGAGGTCAAGATGGAAGAAGAATCTATTTGTACTTTTTCATTTATCAATCTCTTACAGCTATTTCCACAAGCAATAATGTATGCTAATAGGACATGGAAAATAAATGCAAGATACTTAAGATTGCATAATAATCTTTTCTATGCTAAACTCTAAACTAAACAATTCCTTAATTTGTTCTGCTCTCTGCAGATGCTCCCACTGATTTAAATATGACGGCTGGAAGCATAGAAGACAGCATGAAGAAAGCAAGTAAACTAGTCTAGTGCTAAGCTATCTAGTTCTTTGTCCAGTTCTGGGCGTGAGGAGGTCCGTAGGACGACCACATGCCTCAGATGTTCTCCGGAGTTGTGGGTCTGGAGTTACAGCAAATAAAGGCAGTTGAGATGCCCCATAGTTTTTGTGTAGCAATGGTCAGGATTTTCTACTGTATTTTATAGTTTCCTTCAAGACTTTTATTTATCAGAATTGCCTTGAAAACTTTAGAGTGTTAGTTGTTTCATTCCATGATCAACATGAAACAAAGCTGTTCCATCTGGCTGTTTCAGCTATTATTGAAATACTTTGGGAGGGCTAAGAAAAGCCTTAGGAATCAAAATTAAAAACTTGTGAGCAGAAAAAAAATATGCAAAGTACAGAGGAGAGGGAATTGAATCTAAAAATAGCTGAGGACAAAAGAGATCACAACCAAGATGACCTTAAAAACACATATCAATAGATATGCAAAGGGTTAACTGGAAATTCATGTAGTGATAATGAAATGATATCTGCAACACTTCTCTAATGCTAGGAAAAACTTAAGCTGCAGCCACATCATTTCTCATTTAAAGAGTTGAAGAAATTAATCACTTTGCAGTTGTTTTTAGAAGAGAAATATCCTAACAGGAACTTTGCATAAAACTAGGGTTTAGAAGCCCATCATACCATCTGATATACCAACTTAAAGGGACTCTGGAATCAACGGTTTCCAGACAGGAGAAGATTAGAGGAGCTCCTAAGGACCTAATTTGGGATAAAATCCCATCTCATCTCAGCAGGAAATACTTATGGATAAGAGTGATGGCGTTCCCATGCAGCCACGACCTGGCTGTGCAAATAGGCAGGGAATTAATCCTGAATGCTTGGTCACAAAGTGGAGGACCTCCCTAATTCGTTAAGTTTCTTCAATATTCTGGGGCCCATCTGCAGCCACTGCTCCAGTCTAACAATTGATCAATTACTAAATTCAGGCAAAATGGAAAAGAAAACAGCATATATTGAAAACATGGAAATGTACAGAGGCAATCTAAGATATTAAAGTTAAGGGTATAGAGCTAGGAGGACAGGGTTTTTTCAGATCTGGAAATCATCTAAAACATCTTAGCTTTTCTCATTCTCCAGCAAATTTTTGGCCCCAGGTAANCCTAATTCGTTAAGTTTCTTCAATATTCTGGGGCCCATCTGCAGCCACTGCTCCAGTCTAACAATTGATAAATTACTAAATTCAGGCAAAATGGAAAAGAAAACAGCAAAACCAGATATTAAAAACATGGAAATGTACAGAGGCAATCTAAGATATTAAAGTTAAGGGTATAGAGCTAGAAGGACATGGTTTTTTCAGATCTGGAAATCATCTAAAGCATCTTAGCTTTTCTCATTCTCCAGCAAATTTTTGGCCCCAGGTAACTAATTGATTACTTTTAGTTTTATACATGACTTCTAATTTGTCTTTCTCTCTCTCTCTCTCACTCTTTTTNTTTTTTTAAATTATCAGTAGCTTCCATTTTGGAACAAATCGTCATTTCAAACTGGAAGAGGATCCAGATTATTTTCATTGAATTAAGACCTTTTTATGTAACAGCAATTTCTCAGAAGTGAAAAAAAGAATTATGTTTTTATATAATACTGATTTTACCAAATATACAGTTAATGTCCTCAAGCATAAATAATACTGAGGGGGTGTTTTTTTGTTTGTTTCTGTCCTTTCATTCATAAGAAACATGGAGGATACTAGTTTCTGACTAAGTATCTTGGATTCTTTTTGAGGATATCTGCATTAATAGTTGGTTTGATTCTCCCTCAAAACTCACTGAAAGAGGCTGTAGTTGTTTAACTTAGATTTCCTGAAATTGCTTTTTTAAACTAAAGGTTGCTTTGCTGGTGAAATTTGGTGAAAATTTAACAATCTGGGTGAATAACAACTAAAAACAGTTATGAACAGTCAATATGAATAGTGCCAAGATTCCTTTTTGATTAGATTTGAGAAGTGCTGGCTCCAGAGACATGTTTTTGATGGGGCACTATTTTTAGACGCAGTTCACTCTTCAAGACTGCTGCTGAACACTCAGTGTTGTAGGGTAAACTTGGGAAGATAATATTTGGTCAGTTCAAGCTGGGGCAGTACAGCATTTCTCTTCCCCTCAACTGTGTACTAAGTACAAGGAAATTAACCCACTTTCCCTTTAACTGTTTGTCAGATTCCTTATTGCAAGTTTTTTTCTGTTCTGTTGTCATGAGTGGGCACCACTCCACAGTGGTCATTACATTAAAATCCTTCATCAGTATCGACCTTATTTTCAGATAAAAAATAATGCAGAGGTTAAAGCTGAAGAGTGTGGGATTTCCTGCCATTTTCTCACTTTGTTAAGGTGAGTTTTCTTCCAGCTGCTCTCGGCAGCCATAATAAGCATATGTTCATAGCTGATACCTTTGACTTTCTTGGCTGGACTATGTAATTTTCTAATTAATTGTCTATTCTGCTTTGTATTTCCAAACAGACTCAATGTTCAGGATGAACTTCCAGATTTCAGTGCTTTTACTGATCTTTCTAGCCATTGTAGATGTTCCTCTACCTGACATACGTAGATTGGTTTCCTTAGGCAGAATGCACTGAGACAAAGAAGAAAGATTTCCATGGATCCCAAGAGGTTGGCAACATGCATATAAATCTTCATACTTAATTACTGCATTGTGCTATGATGATAGAATTAAGCCTTTACAAAAGCTTTTTCCCCTGGTTTTAATTAGCACCTAGATTATCTAAAAGAAAAATATTAAACAAGATGAGTCTTTTATGGTATACTGTATAATTTTACTGAGAACTGAGTTAATTTAAGCATAATTAGTGACAGCTGAAAACCATGCAAAACATTGTCTACTTGAATATCATTGTGGATTAAAAAAGTTTTTGCAGGAGATTTCATTTTCCTAGAGCCTATAAGGATTGGAATATGAAAAGCTTTTTCAATAATATTACAGTACTTTGGAATTTGCTCTCAAAAAATTGTAGATTGATGGCAAATTTGTATAGTTGTCCATCCTTCCAAAAACTCTCTGGTTTTGATAGGAATTTGGAAGATTAAACTAGTTTCATTGCATGAGATGCTAACTAACTAATATGAATTTTCTATATACCTATACTTAAACTCCTCAGTCTTTCCTTAAGTCATCTTGATTTATCTTGGAACCACAGCAATGCAAATGAGAGTGATACAAGCAGAGGTTAGCTCATTCAGTGGAAGCTAAATGCACAGAAGTTGATATGAATCTTACACATGCAATTTGTTTAAGTGTTTGCAACTTTTCTAATAAACTGAATGTTTAAGATTCATGTTTGAATCCAGACTGATTCATTCAGCCATGTTGTGTGGGAAGAGAATTGTCGGCAACAACACATTGTGGAGGAATAACCTGTTATTTTATTACTCTAGTCTATTCAAGACTGGTTGGGGAAATTACCTGGCATAATAAAATGGAAGAAAATGAGAATAGAGGAGAAAGTTCAGCAAAGGCATTTCCACACAAAAGCTTCCAGCTTTTGGTGTCCAGTCAGAGCAATGCAGACCTGGAGTTGGGCCTTAAGCTCCCCTTGCATTTTATCTGACACAGTGATCCTCAGAAACCTCCTCTTCAATAAATTTCTAGGCTATGCTGAGGTGAAATGCAGAGGGAAAGGGTGAGTTTTGGCCACCTCACATGGAGCCACACAGGAGGAGAACTGGAAAGGGACTCGACACAGGTCTTCTGACTGAATCCTTGGCTCTGAGCCTTCCTTTGGAATGCAATGCCAAAGGAAAGGGATGATTATACTGAATTTCACACAAGTCTGTGGTATGAAAAGCGAGGTCTAATTCCCTGCTTGAAGGGCAGTTTTAAAGTTGTGTCTGTCATATTAGAAGGGAGCAGACACACTGAACTTTGGGTCTTGTTTGCTAACTTCATTGTTTTTAGAGACTGGAAATTTTGCTTTGTAGTATCTTTGGTTGTGGACCAAATATGAGCTCCCACCAATTCAAAAACCCTTCTCTGTTCCCAATATCTGTGTAACTTGCATGCATTTATTTACAGAAATTTAGGCATTTAAAAGGTTTAGGGATTAGGCAGCTGGTCTGAAACTGTCAGTGGCACTGAATTGAAAGCCTTGGACAGAAAATAAAATGCCTAAGTCCAGGGTAGTTAGTTTGAACTCTTTTCTTTCTTAATTTTCAAAATTTCTGTCACAGTTCATTGCAAAAGAAGAAGCTTTGTGTAAAAAAACCAACTCAACCCAAAGCAAACAAACCTCAAACAGAAGTCAGGCTTGATTAGCTTTCCACTTCAAGATCATTCTATAAACCTGACACATTATTTTGTGCTTTTCTTCCCCTCCCAACTCAAAAATACATGACAGAAACTTAGGAAATAACAAGCTCACAGGGATTTGGTTGTTGTTAAGGAACACATAAAACTCAGAGTTAGGTAAGAATTGAACAAACAATCGTCATTTCCTAGAGCAACTTTTGTCACAATTAGTCAAACAGAGAAAGTGGAAGACTAAAATACGAGATTAAAGAAAATATTTGAACAGTTCTAATACATGTCAAAGTTACTGTTATAATTAAATAGAAAAAGAAAAGAACATCACAGTTTAATCAAAACAAACACATCAGCAAATCTATAGGTTGTAGTGTTATAGGGCTCTTTCTGTGAGAATCAGAGAATGTGCTGAGTTGGAAGGGACCCACAAAGATCATCAAGTCCAACTCCTGGCCCTGCACAGGACCATCCTCAAGAGTCACACCATGTGCCTGAGAGCGTTGTCCAAATGCTTCTTAAACTCTGTCAGACTGGTGGTGTCACCCCTTCCCTGGGAGGCCTATTCAATACCCAAACACCCAAAGGTAGAAGAACCCTTTTTATAATATCAAACCTAAACCCTGACACAGCTTCAGGCCATTCCCTCAGGTCTTGTCACTGGTCACCACAGAGGAGATCAGTGCCTGCCCTTTCTTGTCCCCTTACAACGAAATTGTAACTGCAATGAGGCCTCCCCTCAGGCTGAACAGACCCAGCGCCCTCAGCCGCTCCTCATGCAGCTTCCCCTTTAGGCCTTTCACCATCCTTGTTGCTCTCCTTTGGACACTCTCTAATAGTTCAATGTCTTTTTTACGCTGTGGCACCCCAAACTGCCCCCAGCACTGGAGGTGAGGCTGCCCCAGTGCAGAGCAGAGCGGGACAGTCCCCTCCCTTGCCCGGCTGGTGATGCTGGGCCTGATGTACCCCAGGACAGGGTTGGCCCTCCTGGCTGCCAGGGCACTGCTGATTCATATCCAACTTGCCATCAACCAAGACCCACAAGTCCCTTTCCCTGGGACTTTCCAGCATCCCATTCCCTGCTCTGTCTTGTATATCCAGGGTTGCCCCACCCCAAATGCAGAATCCAGCACTTTCCCCTATTGAACTTCATGTGGTTGGTGGTTGCCCAGCCTTCCATTTGTCAAGGTCTCTCTGCAGGGCCTCCCTGCCCTGGAGGGAGTCAGCAGCTCCTCCCAGTTTTGTATCATCTGTGGACTTGCTCAGTATCTCTTCCAGTCTTGCCTCCAAGTCATTAATGAAGATGTTGAAGAGCACAGGGCTGAGGAGCCCTGTGGAACAACCCCAGTAGTGACAGGTCACCAGTGTGATGTCACCCCATCCACTGTGACCCTTTTTGTCCAACTCATGAGCCAGTTGCTCACCCATCTCATGATGTGTTTATCCAGCTGTGTGCTGGACATTTTGTCCAGAAGGATCCTGTGAGAAACAGTCTTGAAAGCTTTACTGAAATTCAAAAGGGTTACATCAGCTGGCTTCCCTTGGTCAGCTAGGTGGGTTACCTTGTCATCAAAGGAAGTCAGGTTTGATAAGCAGAAATTTCCAAACCTCATGAAGCCATGCTGGCTGTGGCCAGTGACTATGTTGTCTTTCAGGTGTTTTTCAACACCTCCTAGAAAAATCTTCTCCACAACTTTACCAGGCACTGAAGTGACACTGGTAGTCCTGTAGTTTCCAGGGTTCTCCTTGTCCTTCTTGAAAACTGGGACAACATTAATCAGTAGCTGGGACCTCTCTGGATTTCCAAGACTGCTCAAAAATCTTCAAGAGAGGCTTTGGGATGACATCAGCTAGTGCTTTAAGGATTCTTGGATGGATCCCACCAGGTGCCGTAGCTTTGTAGGGGTCCATTTGGAGCAGTAGATCCCACACAGTTTCAGAGTTGACTGGGAGTTGATCATTCTCACAGCCATGGTCCTCCAGCTCGGGGCACTGAGACCCCCTTGTTGAAGACAGAGGGAAAGAATGTGTTAAACACTTGTGCCTTTTCTGTGTCTCTGTTTGTGAAGTGACACTTCCTCACACTGTGTTATTTTCACACTGCATATTGCCATTAATATAATTGAAAAAAAATGTTATTGTCCTCCATGTTTCTGGCCAGCTTCAACTCCAGCTTTGGCCACATAAATTTTCTCCCTTCAGAGGCAAGCAACATCTCTGTATTCTTCCCATGTCACCCTTGTTTCTTGCACTGGTTATACACCTTCCTTTTTTTTTCCTTTATATCCAAGACAAGATCCCTGTTCAGCCAAGCCAGCCTTCTGCCTCGCCTGATTGACTTCCAACAGATGAGAATTTCCTGTTCCTGTGCCCATAAAGGGTGATGTTTGAAAAGTGATCAGCACTGCAAAAACATTTTCTCAGGGGCCTTTACTTACTGAGAAACCTGAGAAACCTGAAGTCTGCTTTCCTCTTGTCCAGAGTTGAGGTTTTGCTCACAGTTTTTCTCCTGTCAACAGAGATTTTGAACTTGATTGCTTTGTGTTCACTGTGCCCGGGATGTCCACCATTCTCCACCTTGCTCACGAGATTCTCTCAGTTGACAAGCAGCAGATCAAGTCAAGATTAAGTAGGTCAAATCAAGGTATTCTTATTTGCGTGCAAATCCACAAAGTGAAATTGTGTCTAATACTATACCATCATACTCAGTACAGGACTGATTTAATTTGTGCCAAATCTGAAAGCAATATTCCCATTAGACATTTTCTGATATCCAGATTGAGGTACTTTTCTATGGGTTACAGTGTAGTAAAAGTTGAGGGAACTGTTTCTGTCAAACCAGTTTTGGATCTATTTCCTCCTGGCAGAAAGCTTTTTATGCAAGACAATGNGGCAGAATGCTTTTTATGCAAGACAATGCTGTTATTCCAGTTGCATTTAATGGGGCAGACTTTCTCTTGAACAGATGAAAATACCCAGAAATCAAAAACTTTACTTGTGTAAATGCAGTTGAAATTGGTTACAAAAATGTTGTGCTATGACTGGCAAATGCACTATAAAAAGAATCCATCATGCAAAACCAAACATAGGTAAGATCTCAACTGGTGGCACTCTGGTGACAGCAGTGTCTTGGTGTTCTGTTGTAGCCAGTATTATCCTTTGAGTTTGGAAATGGCTTTGTGAAATTATGGGATTTTTTTAAAGCAGTTTCCTGGACTGGTATTTTAATATTGAGTAACACAAGTAGAAAACATTGTCTATTTAATAAGAAATTGACACTGTATGTGAACTTCAAGATAAATCAATAATGCACCTACATAAGTTAAATCAACTTAGATGTAAATAAATGTGGATACACTTATTTGACTAGAATAAAAGCTGGGGAGAATTTTAGCCTAACTTTTACAGAACTGTCATTACTGTAGGGATTTTGAAATACATAAGCTGCAGAAAAGGACTGGGTAAAAACATTAACTCTGAGAGTTCTATTTCAAGGGCTTTTATTCCCTTTTTTTTTGTTGTTGGTTTGTTTTTTGGGTTTTTTTTTGTTTTGTTTTGTTTTTTGTTTTTTGTTCTTTCTTTCTTCCCACTGGGATTTTCCTAGGAAAAAAGAAGAATCAGAAAACTTGAGTTCTTTGAATTCATTTAGGGAGAGTTGATCAACATTCACATTCACATGTATACATCTGATATTGTGATCACAGAATTTTGATATTTTTACTTAGTTTTCATAAGATGTACCCTAAACCAGACACAAATATAAAACCATTCACAGCTCTTATACTTTAGCTTATATTATTGTCTCATAAAATCTGTGGATAACAAATATTTTGCTCATCGTCTTTTATTTGGTTTCAAAATATTTTTGTTTTTCTACTCACCCTAGGTTTGAATTGTAATCCATGTAATCCATGTAAAGACTGCATTTTCTGTCTATGCTGATGTCAAAAGCCAGAAATTCAAATAAAACCTTCTGTCAAAATCACCAAGTTTCACCTAATCTTGTGAAAAATTTTGAGCTTTTGTATGGTGTCCACTCAAAACCACAAATCAGGACAGCTTTCCTCAGTACTCTGTTTCATAATACAAGAATGCTTGTGAAGTTGAAAAAAACTTTCGAAGAACTTGGGCTAAGTTTTGAATTTTAACAAAATTAAAAACCAGATGTTTCATACGATTTGGAGTTTTACACTGAAAGCTTTGCCCAGCTCTTATTCACAGCTAAATGACACAACATTCACTCAGACAACAATATTTAACAAAGACTTTTTTCCCATTTCTCTCAACAAGGTGGACTTGAAGAATTTTTATGAGAAAACTGATTTTTCTGAGCCCCTAAAATGAAGAAAAAATGGCAGAGGCTGACTGGTCTGATGTAATCCCAGTTTTATGACACTGTGAATGCATTGTATGTTGTAAGACAAATAGAAGATTGCAGTGGAGATATGTCCTGGTATCCAGTAGTATGCAGAAGACTTTCTAGCCTCCCACCTAACTCCAGACTGACCACATTCCATTTCATCTTCTACTTTTTTAATATCTGAGTTGCTCATTTTCCCTCCTTTCAAATGTGTCATTTACAAATACTATTGTCACATTCAGCTTATGTAACTTTACATGTGGGTGCCTAAATAGAACAAAAGACAGTTTTGGTGTAGCTGGCACATATTCTTTGAACATTGCTAAGGTCTTACTACACCAGTCATTCACAGACTACTGTTGGCATTACTAACGTGTAACACCTCCCACAATACAAACTGCAGCATGGTGAATTCCTTAAAATATCCTGTGGATTGTGTTGTGCTGAGGGAAACACTCCAGAAAATATTTTTTCAAAGGCATGTATCACATTGTTGAAGCAGGGCTCACTATTTCTTGAATGTTTGTGGGATGAAATGGGTTGAGAATTTATCTATCTTATATGTGGGTTAAGGTAAAAATGAAAACCCCACTTATTTTATAGTTACTTTAAATTCAGTTTTCACATGTTGCCATTTATTTTTGTCCAGTGTCCCTCAGAATTTGCCATGAAGGGTCTGAAAATCCGATTCCTACAGAAACAATACAAAGAAAAAAAATAGGGGGAATAAAAGATCTGTAGAGGTAGCAGCATTTCAGTGATAGGATAAGGGACTTTAAGGTCACATTCTTGATGCTGGGCATGGTAGTTGTAAATATACACCAGAAGAATGTTCACAGAGCTTTTAAAATGTAATAGGCAGGCTACAAGGGGAAAGGGTGTGGGTAGAAAATGGAAAGTTCTCCGAGAGTTTCAGGGAAACTGTAACTTAACTTCTTGAAAGTGAGAGTTAGATAAGACTATCTCCAAAATTACTCTGACATTCTAGATAACTAAAAGAAATTTAAAAAATAATTAAAGAACCACATGAAGCTCAAAGAAACTACAGCAGCATGCTAGTCCATACCTTTTAAGACACCAGAAACAAGCATATACCTAAGAGGAAAAACACAGGTTTAGTTGGAAATAGAAGACAGTGGAATTTAGAAGTGCTTATCAGGTGGCATATAGCTACTTGTTTTTAACTCAGCATATGAAATTTAAATGACAAAATTAGTAATAAGAATTAAAGGGTCATTAATCCTGAAACACTACAGTCAGTTCCTTTAGCCTTTAACATTTGTGGACTTGAATGCCAGACAGCCTTTAGGTAAGTCCTGGTTTGAATATACTGATCCTTCTTCTGCAAAGACAGATAAAAATAAGAAGTTGTCCCATGGAAAAAGTAAAGGCAAAAAGATATTTTACAGCATTTCCCAAGTAACTTTAATAGTTATGAAAGGTACACAGAATGCCCATGATCTCATAGTAAAAATATATGGTTTTTACACTGGCAATGGATTTACATAAAAAACATCTGCCACCCAAGCTCTGTCTACCAGACATTTATGCCAGCCCTTTTCAGGAGAGAAAGTGTAAAAGAAATCCAAACCCAACCCCAAAAAATCAAAAAGAAAACATAATTCTGCAGTTAATACAAGGAGTTGAAGATAGAAGCCTTTCACAGAAAATCTCTATTGAACAAATACATAAGTTCACCGAACTGACTTTGCTCAAAAAGAGATTTTTTTTCACCTGATTCTGAAAGGAAAATAACTACTTGGCAACCATTTTAAATATGGCTTATGGTTAAATGTCCTCACAGTTAGAGGCAAACAGAAAGAAGCTTTTGGTAACAGCTGCAGCTCTACTTTCCAACAATGTGACCGACTCTTCTAAAGGACTTTGTTTGTCTTTTTCTAAAGCTGACATTTTACAAATATAATCCTGGAAATTCAGTCATTTCAATACTGGTCTTAAACTATAGAAAAGATATATATTTTTTCTTTAGGACAATGCCCATAGGATGAAGGTATTTTTCCAAAATAAAAGTTGTGGAGGGAGGTTTTTGATTGTTTTGGTGGGTTTTGTCCATTTGTTTGTTTTTGTTTGCTTTTGGGGGTAGTTTGTTTTGTTTGTTTGTTTGTTTCCAGAAAGCAAGTTTTTCTCTGTAAAGGAAGAAATGGGAAAGACAAGTATTGCTTTATAAAACATAATTTTCTAAGGCAACTTAAATAAAGTCTTTTCAACTGTACTTTATGTGATATTGTATTGTCTGCTTTTCTGTTCACATGCACTTTCCTCTTGTTTTCTTCATAATAAATTAGCTTCTTTTGTGTTTTTGAGCCTTTTTCCTTTAAGTTCTCAGGGATGCCTAAGATTTAAAGGCAAGGTACCAACAACCAGGCTCTACAAGGAAGACGCCAACATGAAAAATGAAGAACGTAGCCAATATGATAACGTCAGTGCTGTTGAAAACTCTAATGCAAATTTATTTAAAAAAAAAATAGAGCATATTTAAGATTTATTATTTAGTGATCATAAGGTTGATATAAGTTACTCATGTCTCTATGGGTCCTGTTGAGTTTTAATTAACATTGGCAATGGAGATGCAGTTTTTGTAATTTTACATCTATTAGCAAATTTGTGTAGGAATTTGCCAAACAATTTTTGAAAGTAGTTGTAGTGCAGGCTCACAGATATTCTGAACAAGAATTTACTGTTTCTTACTCTAACAGTTGAGTTGTTGCAACAGCTATTTAAAATACAAACCAAGCTACTAGAGCTTAATGATGGCAATGATAGGATTGATTTTGTATGGGTGAGAGTTGGGGGAAAGGCAAACAAGGCACATGTCATGGGGAAAATCTGTTCTAGACCTCCTAACTAGGATAAGAGGTAGATTCTACAAGCAGCTGGGAGAAGTCTCACAGTTGTGATGGCACTCAAGATCATCTACTCAATAACCATCCCAGCATCAAGGTCACACTGATTGGTCTTGCTTTTAAAAACTAGTCTTGCTAGTAAAGACTTTGCCCAGAACAGTCAGGGGATTTGGCCCGGCCAGCACAAGTTTATGAAAAGCAGATCCTGCTTGACCAACTTGATCTTCTACTTTGACAAAGTGAAATGCTTAATGGATGAAGAAAAGGCTGTGGATGTTGTCTACCTGGACTTTAATAAAGCCTTTGACACCATTTCTTGTAGAATTCTGCTGGAGAAACTGTTTTCTCATGGTTTGGATAGGTGGTGGCTTAGTAGGGGACTTGGCAGTGCTGGGTTAATGGTTGGACTTCATGATCTTAAAGGTCTTTTACAATAGAAATGATTCTATGATTCCATTCTTTTTGCCTGAGTAGATCTGACCTCTCAGTTTGAGTATGGCTCAGAATCCAGCCAGACTAAAAGCGTGTACCTGTTGTCTTCACTTTGTGTAATTAAGGAAGTACTTTCTGGATCAGAGATTGGAAGCCAGGTGTCACACCTCCCTGGCAATGTCCCAGCCTTTACACTAACAGCCAGATGGGGCTTATGGACTGATGTAGGAAGTCAGTAGAAAGTGGATCAATTCCAGGTAGAGATTCTCATGTAAGGACATTTACCTGTGTAAATCTTGGGTTTGTTATCCTCAAAACAATGCATTTGACTTAAATGTCCCCTTCATTCCTTCACGTAAATAATTGTATTTTGTGTAAAATTCTGAAGTCCTAATTGAATAAGTAATCGGAATAAAGATTTGGCAAGCTCAGTACTGAACAGATGGGATACCTGAGCTCAGACACAAGGCAGAATGATACCACTAGCAAATAACAAGAGAACCCCAGTCCAGAATTTTAAGGAATTTTACATCAGTAGGTATTCATTTCAGGGGGGTGGAGGGGAGGGCAAAATCAAAGCATTTAAATCAAAGACTAGAAACAAAGAACTTCAGAGAAGTGAGGTTCTTTTCAGCTGTTCAAACTACAAGCCTGCAATACTTCCTCTTTTACAAATACCAATATCACAGTTTTCTCACTTAGGAGAGTGAAAAGTGTGTTGTATAACTAATCATTTCACAATCCATTCCTGTATCAATTGATCCTCATGACCATGGAAACATCTTGGCACCTTTCATAGATGTGTTTGTGTGAGACCAAGAACTTATTGTTACCTGGTCTGAGCTCAGTGACCGAAAGCACTTGGAGCAAGTTCCTCTCTCTGTGGCTCTGGCCAGGTTATGTGCTGCTGCTAATGCTGCTGACATGGCTGTGCAAGCAGCCTGTATCATCTGTTGTTTTGTTAGAAGAAGAAAATGCTATTTCTATTATGTACATACATTTCTGTAACTAGAACTAGTTTAATTATAATAATAATTCTAATAATTTTAATTGTTTCCCCCTCCTCCTCCTCTAGCCTGTCTCAGTGATTACTTTTGTGAGTAAAAAGGAGTCCTACCAGCTAATGTATTTGCCACAGATTTGAATATTTCTAGGAATTGAATAAGAGATTGGCTAAGAAGTGGTTAAAAATATGATTATTTTACTACAGGACTGCTTTCAGCCTTCTACAACAAATCTGCATTGCAACAGCTACTTTTAGATTAGGTCAGGAAGATTTCAGGGAAATACAAGGTGACAGTTTGCTAAAGTTGAGGGCTTATACTCTTACTGTTCATTAAATCTTCAGTACTATGAGAAAGGCTTTTAGGGAGCTCTTCTTATTTGCTCTCCTTGCTCCCTCAGCTCCCAGGCTGCCAAAGAAACAATAACCTAGGACCCCAGCACTACTTGAGAGGGTGGCTTCATGCAGGTTACCCTGAGTTCAAGTTTTCCCAAGTCCTCTTTTTTCCCATGTGGCCTTTCCCATAAAACTGGGGCAAATTTCATTGCTTGTTTCACCAAAAATTTCAGAAATTTGGGAATGTTCTGTGAATCAGAATATTTGGAGATAACAGAAACCTCTGTTATTAGAGTCATTATAAGTGCACAAGTTACTTGTGTTTCTGACCTCCTGCCAGTCATTTAGGGATATATTCCAAGAGTACTCCAATCTCATAACTTCAAATAAAGTTATGGGAAACTCAAGGTGTTTGAATATCAGGTTCAAAGTAGAATAGCCCACATTGAAAATTGTTTTGATTTGCTCAGAATCAAGTGAAACAAGTGTAAGATAGGATGTGGAATATGTATTTATCATATATTTGGAAAAATATTCCACACTCCTTTTGTATTTAATAAATACTCCAGCAGGTGTTTTGGGATATACTGGAGAATCAGTCAGTAGAAGGTTTAAGTTGTGTGATTACCTTTTCACACAGATATTAAGAAGAAATCTGTGACTAAATGACTGACAATATTCCCCAGAAAGACAATTGTTACCAGGCATGTAGAAATTGGCTCACCCTAGAATGTGGTAGGTGTTAGAACTAGGTAATTATCCGAGAAGTTGAAACAATTGCTCTCACACAATGAGTCACTTAACTGTGTCTTATGAGTCCCCAAGGACTCAAAAGTGACCAGAGAGCTTTAATGTGTCTGCTAGTAGCCAGCAGTTCAGCTCCTCTGGCAGGGAAGGCCTCAAAAACAGCTGAAGGGATCACATTAGGAGGAGAAAATCTGCAGTTAAGTGCTTGCAATGGCTCCCAGCAGCTCAGTCCCTCCAGGGCTGTAAGTGACTGCTTGCACCTGCAGCCAGAATGTACAGCTGCTCCTACCTCACCCAGCCTGGGGGAGCTGAACTGCTGCTGGATGAGGTCTAGATGAAGACAGATGTACCTAAACAGAGCTGATTTTGACACAGTCCAAAAATCCTAAAGGTCCTAATTTGGACCTTCAGTAGCTCTGGCTATGGGTCCTAAATTCTCTGTCCAGCCCGGAAATCAGTAATTCCCAAAGTAAATAGTTGTGAGTGGGTTTTTCAGCTAGCTGGAAATGCAGCTTCAGCAGGGCGAACTTGAAGTGGGACTAGTCTGAAAGTGAGATTGCCAAAAGTTTGGAGCTTGACTCCTTAGCTAGTAGCAGCAGTCGTTGAAGAAACTGAGAGCTCACACACTTGGGATTTTTTTCTGCTATCTTTCATTATTTGGGTTTCATACTTTCTGTCTTTTTTAAAAAGTATTATTATTATTTTTAAATTATTTAACCCCATCCAAATTACTATTATTTAAAAAAGCTTAGCTGCCTTCTCAGATAGTCTGGGAAGTCTTCTGCCTGGATGGCCTCCTCATCAAATGACACTGCCCTGCAGATGCTCGAGGTGAAATTTTCTGAGTGATATGTTTATCCGTGCACAAATACTCCCTCCCTACCCCCAGCCCCTGCTTTCAGTAAGTATTAACTTTAATTTTAGCCTGAGAGAAAAAAGCAGTCTAGTGCTTCCCCAGAGAGCACGTGTCTGTTTTTCTGCTTTCCAACAGTTTGCAGTGAAGAGTATCTGGATATCTTCATTTCTGTTCTAGTTCTTTTTCCCAGCTGCTTGTATTTGATGACAACAGTATTTTCAGAAGTTGAGGTACAATTCACAGAAAACTGAACAACAGCAGTTTTATGGATACACATAGAAACACTGGTTTTTTTAATAGACTAAAAAAAGAAATGAGACTGTTTTCATCATCTGAGCTAAAAACCAAAGTATATGGTCCTGTGAGGAAGTAAAATAATTGAAAAACGATTTTTTTCTTAAGTTCTATTTTGGCTAGAAGGATAAGTTGCTTCCATTTAGGCATCTGAAGTAAATGTCAAGGGATTTTTTGGGTGAATTATTTCTCATCCATTTACTGCCTCAAATTAGCTAATTTAAATAGGATTGGCAAGAGTGGGGTTTTCATTCTGCTTCAGTTCTTAAGGTCCTCATGCAGTACTTGCATTAATTTGTTTGTGATGGACCCTGTAGAAAAGAAATACTGCCAAGAGTTGAAACTAAAGACTGGAACTCTTGAAGAGTCGAAACTGTCACAAAAAGTATTTGTCCTTCAGAGTGGTTTCTCCTGCCTGAGCAGAAGGGTCCATACAAAAGGGCTATGAAAATGATGGCCAGTGCAGAAAGAGTAGATAAACAGCTTTTGGTACTGGAAGTTGGAACTTGGAATTTGAACAATGAGATTTTGTCTTCCAAAGTCTAGGGGAATGAGGCCGAATATATTCATGGTAAAGTATTATTTCAGTACGTCACTGCTTCCATTAGAATTTGCAGGGCCCTCTGAAGTCAGCTGGAAATTCAGAATAACATGAAATGTTAAGATGGAACATTGCATGAAGTCAGCAACCACCAAGGCAATGAAGACACTTAGAGACAAAGAATGCCAGAGATGGACACTGGGCAGAATGAAGCTGAATGTGTGACAGGCCAGCCAGAGAGGTGCTGCTCCGAGCTCCTGGCACGCTCCAGGGAGCTGACCCAGCCCTGCCAGTGGAGGTCATGCTTGCTTTAGGCCCTGGGACCATCAGTGACCAATGAACAGGAATCAGAAAGGTCTCTGCTTCAGCATTCAATGAGACTGGCTTTTGGATAAAGTCCAGTTCTCTTTAAAGACAAGGGCAGCTTTGTAATCTACTTTACATAGGCTTTCAATTGTATGTGATAAATAAAAGATAAACTTTCAACAATAAGCATGAGTTGAGTTCATTATCTTACCTTGATTTTGTGCAGGAAAGGAACAGATACTTAGGAGGCATGTCTTGTGGTCTTCAAGTCTTCTGGAAGCATCAAACTGTTTACTGCCATACCTCTTTGTCTTTGCTTCTGGTCCAGTGATCTCCGATATTCTTCATTTTACAAATTAAAGCCTCTGTTGTGAGCATTATTTTAAGAAAACCATGTATTTCAAGGTGTCATTTCTGAACTTTTAAGTTACCAAATAATAACAATCCCAGCACTGTCTCTAGTCACAAATTGAGAAATCATTTTCATTGATACATCTTGGCTTCAGAGTAAGGCTGTTCAGCTTTTCAAAGGGAGCTGTTTCTGGCACTGACTATTGTTTAAGGAAGTGAAAATTACTTAGTGGAGATTGTTGATGTGACTTGGCTGGTTTTCTGTGAATTCAAAGCCGACTTGTTTAACAGATATTTTACTTATGAATACTGGATTTTGAATGTCAATATAGTAACAAATTAACTATTTTTTAAAAGACCCATAGTACGTTCTAGCCCATTTGAAATTATTTTTATTATTGGCATGTTAACACCTGCTGTATGTAAAACTATAGTTATCGATAAACCACAGGACTGCCTGATAAACCTGACACCAATCTTTAAGTGACACTACACCCTTCTTAATTCCCCAAACTAACTTCACAATGTGCACACTAAGTTGCTTTAAAGAGGTGTGATGGCACATAGGCAAGGGAATGATCTCAATTTTACACAGTGGGTGTCACCAATGCCCATCTGGAGGCAGGTGAAGATATTCCATCTCTAGCTGTGTACTGCTGATTATGCAGTGTTTTTGAATCACATTCACAGGAAAAGGGGGAGCTATTCATGGTCAGGAAACAAACATAGTCACTTCAATACTTCCATGGGCAGTGTGCTATGGTAACTTACTAGCTAAGCAGTGACTGGTGGATGGGTATGCATGTCCCACCATGAAGTCATATGGCAGTCACTGTAACAAGCCATCATGGAGCCAGCTCTGGAAATTGCCACTGAGGAGGAAATCACAATGTCCTTTGGATGGTTTTCTGGTTTTCAGGTTGCTTTGGTCACCTGCAGAACAGAAAAGTCTGTGAAAAGGTCCTAGAAATGACTTTGTATGTTATCTAGTTTACTGATATTCCTGTTCTGAAACTAAAGAAAGTGTTAAGAAAATGAAACACCAATCCAGCCTAAGACATTCAGTGTCAATGAACAACTGAAAGGCCAAGTGATCAAGCAAGAAATTGTCCACTTCTTGCTGGGACACATGCTTGATATGGAGCAGCAACTATCATTTGCTTACAAAGTTAATTTTGGATAATTCTTGTACTTCCACTGGTATATTTGCTGAAGTGCTTGATTAGGGAACAATATGCGAAATTTGTCTAAGGTTCTATCTCAGGGTTGTTAAATGTGCAGTGAAAACCACCCTGAGAAATAATTAATCAGAACATTTGTGTACTGACTAAATGTTCTTTCAAAAGGTGCAGGGAAAACTCTGTGGTGAGTTTTCGTCATTAGCAATAGCCTTACATCAGAGAGCATGGTCAGACACCCAGTCCAAGAAAACTACAGGCCCCTGTTTTGTTAGGCAGAAAGTAGAGTCCTGGATTCAAAAACAGCCTACTCCTTGGTCGGAGTGGAGCAAAATGATCCCATTACCAAGTCCCTGTTCTGGAGCTCATGTGAGAAGAAAATGTCCAAGTCTAACCAGTTACATCCCATCCTGTTTCATAATCTGTCAGAGTAATGCTGGAGAATGCTGGTCCCTGCTCTGCAGGTGGGCTGTAAGAAATGAATCATTCTCAAATGTGGAAAGACTAAATGTCAGTTACAGCCATAGGAAGCTGAAAAGGAAAACGAATGTGGGCTGCTGAAACCATTGGTATGATGCTATTAGGAAATGAAAAGCAGGAACAAAGGTAAACCTGACATGATGCTGCATGCCCTGTCTGTGAATAAGCTGTTGTATTAGATGGTGGTGTGACAGTTCCGACTCTGTTTGGGCAAAGATAAAACATTTGACATGTTTTACAGTCTGGTACAGGAGCAAAATATCCACTTTCATGATATTGACAAGAAAAGAACTAAAGAACAGTTAACTACTACAAGTCTGTGTGCGCTGCTCAACACGCAGTGGAACACTGGTGACATTGGTAAGAAGGCTGACCAGGAGTAGTGGGAAGGCTGGTGGGCTCAACAACGAGAGTTGAGGAGGTGCACAAATGTCAGCTCCTCTGTTGCAGCTGCTTAGCAACCCGGCATATCCCCATGAGGAGTGAGTCAATCCTTTAAAAAGGCAAACTAGCTGTCCTCCATGCAAGTACTTCTTACTCCAATCTATGCTGAGGCAGTGAGAACATGTTCCTTTTTTTTGTGATTGAAAACATTATTTTTCCTATGTAAACACAAGAATAGCAAATCATGGGGACAGAAATCTCTTTAGACAACAAAGTTGAGATTCCTGCACCGAGCATTCTGAATTGTCCGCCTTAGGGGGCAACATACAAAAAATGCTTCTGAGAGGAAGAAATGAAATCAAAACATGAGCATTATTCTAGTCTAATATTTATATTTTTGTTAAGCTTTCTCATATTTCATTTTAATTCTCTGCAAGAAAAAGACCCAACCTTGTAGGCTCCTCTTCGTTGCAGTAATTAAACTCAGTTCAAATATCTTTTCATATTTGTAACTGCGATTTTACTGAGGTACTGCTGGAAGACATTCATCCAGTTTAGATCTTCTTAACTATTTTTGCCTGACACTTTCTATTTCAACCTAGCAATTATCTTTTATTACATTATTGTACTTTTCCACTGTATTTTTTTTAATAGCTACAGTAACTTTTAGCACATGCGTGAGCTGGATACTGTTGTGTAAAGCACTGTATAGAAATTATGTTAGCCACTAGAAACATTTGCATCACTTCAAGTTCCCTTATGTGAACCAAACTGAACTGCTTCATTTGAGCTTTCCCACCTCAGGCTTCAAGCCTGAGTCTGGTGTTGGTCTTGCCTGCTTGTTTCTCTTTTCTGCCTCCTTCATCAGGAACTCCAAGCACAGCTAACACTCAAGCACAGTGTTATAAAAGACATCTAAGCAAGCTGCCATGCCAGAAACACACAAGTTGTGACAATATGGAGCTCAGCATGGACTAATTAACCTTTTAAAGTAACAACAGTTATATTTCTCTGATTGTTACGTTTTCTCTTTGCCTTCGAATGGGGAATTTAGTATGAAACAACTTAATTCTTTGGAGACCAATTATAAAATGCAGATTGTTTGTAAGATAGTTTTCAAAGTGAATAGAAGACTAATGACAAGTAAAAATAAGGGATGTGAGGTCAGGGTGGTCAAAATAATATCCAGACCATTGCTGAAGCTTTAACAACGCAAACAAGGATGGTAAAGAGCATGTGGCACAGAAGGAGGCACAATTGCTTAGGGCAGAATTTTTCCACTCTAACCTAAGTGTCTTAAAAGATGCATACCTGAGTCTAAGTAGGATGTGTAAGTAAATACTGAACTAATAGAAAGAAACAGGTGCTTCCTGTTGGTAATTCAGCTAAACCTGAGCTCAAGATGTTATGATGACTTTGCCTCTGGAAATTACTCTGTTTTCCCCTTAAACACAGGAGATGATTTAGCTACATAATCTTTAGCAGTGAAAGTGGGAAAGGTGAGCAAAAGAGATGCTGCTATTGAAAAAGGGGTATTTGATAGTCTGTTACCTGGAGCTTTTGTAGTTTTCATTGTAGGGTCCTATTTTAGAAGAGGTTTATGGTTTTAAGAACATTCTGACAATACATGAGAAAGTGTGCTGCAAGTGTGGCACTCTGCTAACCTTTTTAAATGTGTATTACTGCAGTAGACAGAATATTAACACATTGAAACCAGAATGCTGATTTCAGAGCACCTAGCATTTCAGTTGCTGTTCTAATCTGGAGCTGGATGTACTATGCCCCATTAAGAGTAACACAGAAGTTGCTTGGATAGAAAGGGGTGAATTTAACAACTGGCAAAACTGGGAAAAAAAAATCTGTGGGGTTCAACAAACTTTATGGAGCTTTAGAAGGACTTCAGGGTATTTACATACTTGATGCCCTTTGATTTAAATGAATACCAATGTCACATAATGTCTCTGGCTTCACAAAACTAACTCTTGACTTTCAGTGAAAGTCAAACATCTAGCTGCTTTTTAAAATAGCTCAGGTATCTTTAATTTAGGTGGCATTTACGTTTTAAACTATAAATTTAAACTACTCTGATCCAAGAAAAGGTTACAGATGTCCTCTCTGGGTATGACCACCAGCAAGGACAAGATGGAAAAGGGGCACAGGGTGTGAATGTCTGGATTCTGTTGTTTGGAGCACCTGCTTCTCCATGTCTCCAGCCTGAAATATAGCACAGCACATCCACTCATGATAAAATCAGGTGTGAAGATCCTGGTGGTATAAATCAGGTCTTCACCTGACTTGGAGCAAGGCTGATGCTCCTATGGCATGCTTTAGGACCTTGATGATAGCATTCTGGGGGAGAAGAACAAAAAATCACAGGGCATTTTTTATGTTTCTCTTTATTTAAAGTTTTTCAAATCTTAAGAAGAAATTAACATAGGAAATTCCATATCTGGAGTGTAATAGTATTTCTTTAAACTCATGATAAAAAAAAATATGCTTCAATCTTTATTAAAAAATTCATGACAATATGCAATAGACAAGGATAGAAATTCCACTGATAACCCTTTGATTACTCCACTCAGAAAATATGCAAATACCTCTTCTGTTCATTTTTACCTGGTAAGTATTGCGTCTAAAAGAGAAAAGAAATTAATCTTAGGTAGTTCAAGAAAACATCTCAGTGATTTTTAGTTATCATATGGAGGATTCATAACTTCTTCCTGAGTCATTTTAACGTAATTGCCTAGACGTGACGAATCTTCATCACCACTTGTCAGTCGTGCTCTACACAGGCTGGCTGTAACCACTTTTATTCTTTACAGGTACTTTTTCTTCCCTCAGGAAATATGTACCCTTACAGTTCCAAAATAAAAGATACTGCAGCTGTTATACACAGTTATCTTTTATCACCTGTTACTTCTATGGAAAATGTTAACACTGGCACCTTTTCAGCAAGGAAGTAATTTCATGCTAACAAGCCATGCTTGCTTCAACAGTTATCTTTAATATGTCAATTAGTCTCAGAAATGATGTAAGCATATGTGGTTACAAAGTTATTTCTTTTATCTTTTGTTTTTTGTGGCAAATTCATCATCATTAAATTATGTCCTATTTCAGAAATGAGTTTATTTTCCTGAATACATACTGATAAAAGATATATGATTTTAGATACTCTTTAATACAGGTGGTAGAAATGCTGATCTTGTGGGTAATGTAGGGAACTTGCAGAAACTTTAAATTCTTCCCTCATAGAGTCCCTGCTGCAATACTAATAATCAGTGAGCTGTGCTAATTTACACCACATGATGATCTTGACAGTGTGTGCACTACTATCTAACCCTGAGTAATAATGTAAAGAACTTCAATTGAGGGTTTCTTTTTTCAAAACATGTAGGACACTTCTACAGTAACTAGAATTGCTGTGTGATTGACCAGGGCAGAGTAACACTGACCAGTCTGAGTAGTCAGTCTGACTGCAGCCATCCCTTGAATGGTACCAGGGGTCTGGAACAATTTTGTCTGGGCTGCTTGTTCTCTACTCAGCAATCCAGGACCTAATTCAGCCAAATCTCACATCTCTTCATCCATCTGGCCAAAGAACCTGAAAGAGGAAGAGAGAGCAAGGGCTTATGTGGGAAACACCCCTACCATTTTCAAGACTGAGAACCAACTAGCAGATCTCATGTTAATTTTATTTTGAAAAATAAAATAATAAATTATATAAAAAACCCAGATTTTAAAATAAACTAATAATTTCAAATTACAGGTTTTGTAAAATAAAGGAGATTTTTCTGTCACCATTAAACAATAAACATTATTTTTCTTTTATCAAGGGTGTCATTGTGTGCTAATGCATTTTTTAACGTTTCTGATTCATCCTTTCTCAAAGAATATCCTGATAATATATCACACTCAGAGAGAGATTAATCTAACTAGCAAACATTTACTGCATTCACTCTTCCTGTGGGCCATCATTTTTCCTGGGGAAAATAATTTATATCAAACCATTCTGCCTTGTTAACACAGGGGTTTTTAGGTCTCATTCCCAACTTACATTTTCCAAGATAAATTAATATGCGTTCTATAAAGTCAAAGGCCATATATTTTATGAATAGAGCTAACCAGTAGAAAAGATCTCATCTCAAAAGGATATTATTTCCCAAAACGATGGGATGGATTTCTCAAAAGGATATTATGATTGCTCTTTTTTGAAGAGTTAAAATAGGGCCAAATATTTTTTTTATCTATTCTACCACTTTAATTTTTTGGAATTTCCAAAATAGTTGCATTTGGCAGATCTCTCCACATGATTCTACTTATTGTTCTATTCTACAATGTATTTGTAGTCTCTAAGAGATTTATTTTTGTTGCAATACATCGAGAACAAATTCTTTGTTGGAAGTGGATGAAGGTAAGGACAGATAAGGACAATGAAGGCAGGAACTGCAGATAAAGTTAAGCTCATTTCAGCCCTAACTCATTTTGAATTTGAAAGAAGGGTTTCTCCACCTCTTTTTGTCTGTTTTCTGTAGTGAAACATACAAGTTTTCACCATTTCAAATGGAGGCTGGATTTCTGATGCCTTTTTCCTTCCTGTAATAAAGTACTCTTTTTCATGTAAGTGTGCAGTCTTTCTAGATGACAACTTTGAAGCCTGTGGCCCTGTGAAGGAAATCTAAAACTAACCTGAAAATAAGTGCAGGGAATACATGCTAGAAATCAATATGATCCTGGCAAAAAGAGCAGATCAGATAATTTAACATCTTTTCAACACTGAGTTTTATTATCCAGTGCTGATTCAGTTGGTCTTCTGTCAGATTCCTCTGCCATGTGTATCTTGGAGAGAAAAGAGAATAAAGAAAATGGATGTTTGCTTTGTATCAAGTTTTCACAAGATGACTGTCAGTGTTGAATAAGATTTGACGTTTCCATCTGATAGACAAACAGCTTCTAAAAAATTGGAGTGAGTTTTTTCTTTAATGTTAGTGACATTCAGAAAGCTTCTAGATCTACTGTTCCATATTACAACAGTAAGAAAATTAAATGAAAAGGGAGGAAGATTTTAGTTTTCCAAAAAGAGGTTATTTTGGTTGTGGTTTTTGTTTGTTTGTTTTGATTTTGTTTTTAATGGTAACACTCCTTTTAAGTCAGTGTTCAAGCCCCACAGCACCCTTCATCACCCCAGAAATATATTGTCCTTGAAATGTTCATTCAGCATTTTTCCTCTATATTCAGACTTTGTGAAGCCACATATCAAAATACATTTTTTCATTAGTTCAACTTTTGCATCGCATTTCTGTTTTGTTCTTTCTTGATAATTTTCCGAAGACAGTGAAAAGAGAAGTAGCATAAAGACACAGCTTTGAAAACCCTGTCTTCAAGAGATCATTGTAAATGAGTTCCTGTCCTCCAAGCATTAGGCAGAAAATCTGAGGGAGGTCAGACTGGATTGTTATTAGCTCTGTCATCCTCTTTCAATGCTTTCACACACTGACAGAAAAAGGACAGTAATATTTGGTATTCTAGGATTAAATTAGAAACCAATTATACAATTTAGCTATGAGAAACCAATTCCTAAAAACATATTTTTCAATCTGTTCTGTACTATTCAGCTTTAATTCTCTTAGTTTGATCACAGATTTCATAATTTCTTTTTACAAAAGTCCTAGTTATTAATTGAGCAAATTACAATAACCCACTATTTCAATATCAATGTGTTAACAACACACAGTATCCCAGGAGAATTCAAAACACTGCTGGAAACCAGGTGTCAGTTTGTGCTCACCTCTAAATAAGCACTATGTTCCTAATTTTGGGGGTAGGATTCAGAATTGTTTGGAAGTTCTTGAAATCTGAAAATCTTACCCAAGTGCCATGGAAGCATGTACAGGATGGAGGCACCTGTGAGGGGAGATACTACTGCATTTAGTTTTGTGTTAGATCCTTAATGCCTTTAATAGATCTACTCCAGTGTCCATGTTGGCTCCAGCCTACAGCTACTACCAAAGCAAAGACTGGAAGAGGTGCTGATAAATTACTTTTAAGTTAACACTTATTTGTGAGACAATATTGGTCACGAATTATTACAAATAACAATTTAGTTAATAGTTTCCTTAGGCTTTTTTACTGGATCTTTTCTTGTTGAAATTGCATTGCATGTGGAGTGATGTAACTTCATCTTTGTTATAGAAATCATGAACAGAGCTGTCTAACTAAACATTATAGAGATTTAATAGGAACAATATGTCAAAAACATATTTTTCTGCAACATGGTAAACTTTGTAACCTTCATATTTTCATACAACTTTTCATTTTATTTCTGGTTTCAAGATTTTTTAAAACTACCAGCATATGTTCATTATTCCCCATAAGTGTATAAAACTCACAAAGCCATATGTTTTTCTCTAGAAAGCTGGCAGAACCCTATGCTATCTATACACAGACCAAAAAAAGAGGCTACTGTTACTGACTGTCCTATATATTTTTCTCTCTAATGATGCCATTTCTGACAGAAAAAATGTGAAAAAAATGATCATCTAGAATAGACTGTGCCCACTCTTGTTTTTTTACACAAAGTTGATATACCTAGGAGAAACACAAAGTGCCCACATCATGGACTTGTGAAAAAGATTGGTATACTGCCAGAAGATGATATTGTGATTAAGTATAAACAGATTAAAAAAAATCTTCTGAATTCATGGAGATCTTTTTGTGGTGCTTGAAAGTAACAAGATGTCGAGATAGGGGTGTGGGTGGAAGATGAAAAGATGGCCTTACGAAAAATGAAGCATTTAAGTATGCCAAGTAGTGCTGTTCACAAATTGTTCCTGGAGAATATCAGGCCTTGTGAAATGTGACTGCATCTGAGCAAACATAGTTCAATCCAATACTTCATAACTGCTTGTTCATTTCTTACTTTTCCTTGTTCTTTGAAAATATTCCAAACTATTGATGTAGAGGAGGTATTTTTCAAAGTCCCTCTACCTCTAAAGCTTCAGCTCAGTAAAGTATCTGGTAAAACTTTCTTTTTCTCTGTGACCGTTCAGCTGGAATCCAGCAGTCTGGCTGTATTAGCAGTCTATGATGACATTGCTCCTTATTTTTGTAATTCAGCATGATAAAGGGAGATGCTTTGACTGAATTTTCAAATTTAAAAAATTGCTTGTTAAATCAAGATTTTGCTGAACTGTAACTAAGGTATGATTGCTACCCCAGAATCACAGGGGTTGTGCTAATTCTGTAGAAGCACTGATGTACATAGGTCTGGGCTCCCCTTGAAGCAAAATGACAAAGGGGGATTCACATTTTCGCGTATGTTAGATGTACAGAGTCATGCAGTTTGTATTCTGTAATCCCAGGTTGTCTGGGTGTTTGATTGCTTATTTCTGTGGGTTCCCTCATTATTCTCAATATCCCTGCTGCTGTTTCAGACAGGTGCCAGCAATGTGCATACAGTACTGTCCTGGTTTAGGGCAAATTTGAGAGGAACCCTCCGAAGGGGCTTCCTCTGGAGAGCAAACCTAAACGGCCCCTCCCCCAGTCGGTCCGGGAAAAGAACTTCCTCGGAGAAAAGTGAAAAAACTATTTATTTAACAAACAAACTTCCCACAAGCATAAGGAATGAATAATTTGAAACAATAAAACCTCTTGCTGGTCTGAAGAGAGATGGCAAAACTGAGAGAAGTCCTTGCCGTGAGCCAGCTCAGCTCTCTCAGTCTCTTATCAGTCCCAGTCCCTTTCAGCGCTGGAAAATGCCCAGGTCCAGGCCCGGTGGGCCACAGGTGCAGCTCCTGGTGCTCCTCTGGGTTTTTCAGTCCAGAGCAGATTTAAACAGTCCCAAGAAAACAAGGAAAAAAAAAAACAGTCCAGAAAGCTTGTTTGCCTCAGCTAGCTAGACTAACTAAAAGGAAAAAAAACCTCACTCTCGCCACTGTCTGTGCATCCAACGAACACCCAAGGATGAAGAAGAAGAGCTGCGGAGGAGTGAACATTGTTTTTTCAAAACAAACTGTGCGCTTCTTCTTTCCCTGCTCACTCTCAGAACCAGTCTTAAAGGTACAGAATACACATCACACACAGAACAGACGATTGGGGATACAGCCAACATAGTCACCCTAGGACAAGTACTAGGTAGAAAAACTCAGTGATCCCATACTTAACCCCACACTCTTCTCTGGGGGTAGTATTTTTATGGAGCAGCAAAGAAACTTCCAGGCAGCAACCACTCATGGATGCAAACCGATACTGTCACCGTGTCCCTTTCTAGGTAGCAGGGACCATGTACTTCCCCTAGAGCATGTGGTCCCCAAGTACATGGAGCCTATTTTGGCAGTTTGAAGACAAAATGATGGCATGGACTTACTGAGTCTTCACTGACAGTATGGCAGGGTATGTGATCTGTGCACTCATGTATCTGACTATTAGGAACCAACTCCTATTTTTTAAAGCCTTTGTTACCTACAAAAGGCAGTGCAGTCAATATTTCCTGAAAACATTTGTTCCTTAGGATCCTGGTCAGACTTGAGTCACCATATTTATTGTCCATGTGCTGTACACTACCCCTGGATTTTCCTGTGTCAGGACCCTATTCTTTCCCTATCAACTCTAACATGGAGACAGAGATGAACTTTATGTGAGAGAGATCTTGAATGATACAGATTAAATAGTGCTAATAGTCTCTCAGTACTGAGTTTAGCCATTCACTGGGTTTGGTTGCTGATTATGGCTTTAGCTCCCTGTGAATCCCAGATCATGCCTTCATGATCCTCTCTTTTAGTGGCTCAGGTGCAATCTGCCTGAGAGTGTCAGCAAGTGAGGACACGAGACATTTTTGTCTTCAGCATTATATCAAGCAAAATGGTGCCCATGGTCTATGCTGTTACTAGAAAATAAGAACTGAAAAAGAAATAAATGCTTCAAATAGACACAAGGAACTTCAGAAAGTTGCTTGGTTCCAAAAATTGACCAATAATAGTGCATTGTGATACTATGGATAACACCAGAGAACTGATTTCTAAAAGAATTTACAAAACTCATAGTGAATTTCAACTAACTTTGCTAAGATTTAGTCTACATTCAAGAGAGTTTGTCATCTGTGAATGACAGGGGTAATAACTTTTTTAGTGTCTTTTCTTAGTTTGCTTGTGCATTTTTCATAAACACTTCTGATCATGGACTTTATTCTAGGTCTTGTACAGTACCATGGAAATTATTGACTCATAAATAACTTAGGTCAGGAACAGCTATGCTAAAATAACTCATCATTTGAATCTCAGCAAGTAATATATTTAAGCTCATGGTTTACTTGAAGTGAGGCAGTACAATATTTAGATGCTTTAATGTTTGAAGGCAGCTTGCTGTTCACGGTGCTGACAGGAAGGAAAAGGTCATTGGTCTCTCACTGTACTCAGGCAGCCAAACTAAAATATGAATTTTAAAAAGCTCTTGCAGAATGAAATGCTCCTGTTGTTTCACCCTATAGAAGTTGAGTTTGGGAAAAATCATGTAAAAAAAAGGCAACTAAATCTTTGGACATGCATTTATTTTCAGAAAGAATATGAGTTCGTGGCAGACATTGAATTTTACTGATTTGAATCTGGACATGACTTGCAGTGTTGGGTTATGAGAGCTGCTTATCATGGCACATCATAGCAAGTAGAAAATACACTCCAAAATAAAACCATGAATAAACAATGGAAAACAGACTAAGTTTGGATTCCCAAGGTATTTCTGTGGCTAGATTTTCAGAGTACCCATTCATCAGGAGCTGAACTCTAGAAAATCCCAGAATCTGCTTTAGTATTTCAGCGTTAGAGTTGACATCTAAGCTTCTCCTGCTGAGAACAGAAGGAATTAGATAAAACTCAGTGCCTAAACCTCTGTTGATGTGACAGATATGATGACACAAACTACCTCACTCATGTATCCTGTCTTGCGCCCTTGAATCCTATTTAGCAGGTCAAGTCTTGCACAAAGCTGGACTATGAAAAGCTAGGAGAATTTCTTGGGCTGTCAGCTTTTCAGGACCCTTAAACTACATTGGTGCTGACAGCTTATTTCAAAGGTACCCCAGCAGTCTAGACATAATGTAACTCATCTCTTGATTTTCTCATGACAGCCATCACAACCAGAGAATATACTCATAATCACAGAGTTCTATTTACTCATTACACTAAAATAATAATTTTTCCAGTAGGAAACATTATCTAAACATAATTGGATTTAATGAAAGATTATTTCTCTCTAGTAAAAACTTACCCTCTGACCATTCTCAGCCAATTTTTTCTCTTGGATTTCTTCTATTGGTCCAAAGCTTGCTGAAAAGAGCCAAAAAGGATTTTAGATGAAGAAAAAATATAGTAAGTCTAAATTTATATGTAAACATCACTTATTGATGTTTACTTGATACAGTGAAAAAAGTATGCTTGTTGAAAGTAGGAAAGAAAATGAAAATCACCAAGCATCAAACCCTCAATGTTCTCTCATTGTTGAGGAAATTAAAATAGAACTATCATTTCTAACTGAGAGATGGGAAGGAAAAATATGAGCAAACATTGCCGAGTTCTTTGATTTACTTTCTATTTTCAAGACCAGATAGTTTCTTTTTCCTTGAAATTCCAAAGGCAAATTTCTCCTTGCACTCCAGATGACAGATTTTCAGTCCAATATTCTTTCTTTGTCACTTGCACAGAAGTCTTCACAGATTTTCTTGTTTCCAAAGTTAGCATAATCAAAATTTATCAAGAATTTGTAAAAGGCAATATCCCCTCAAAGCTGGAAACATGGTGTCTGTACTTTTTCGGTGGCATCAGTACAACAGTAACAAACTTCAAATTAGTCAGAAGAAAGAAAAAAAAAATGTAGACCATTTTACCTACCAAGGTATAAGCACAATTAACAAGGACAATTCAAGGATTGTCCAGTAGTTGATTAGAAAGCCAGTCTTTTATTTTTTCTTGCTATCTCTTTCTCTCCCATTTCAATTCAGCTAGAAAAGTTTATGAGTAACTCAAAATTTTCTTCATGAATAAATTGCTTTTTGTTTGTTTTATGGCATCTCTAAAATATGAACTCTTCATTGTCAGAGTTATAACAGTGATGTTATATCATGGCATCTGAGTAACATGAACACAGGCATATGCAGACTTCATAAAATTTGGAGTATTTCTATAAACACACAGGACGCTGTAGATAAAAGATAGAGATATTTTCTTTTATCAAAACTCATCCACCTACTTAGCAAGGATGAAATACAAGTTCTCTACTAACCAGGGACCCAGGCGTTTCAACATTATGAATATTTACAATATCCCTGTAAATGACTAATTGCTCATTAGACATTGAAAAACTACAATTCCCAAAGATCTAGTATCAGGAAGAATTTTTTTCCACAGTTCCCAATTTATTTTTTTCAAGAAGCCAGTAATAAGGCAGAGAGCAGCTGAAAAGCTTGGACAGTATCTTGTCACCCACAAATAAAGCCCAAGCTCCTTTCAAAGTACTTCACATGGATGCACAGTGGTTTTTTCTGCCGTACTCTCACTAGTCCCCAGCAACATCTGCAAGCAACCACAGTATGAGGAAATTAAAGCTGTGTACTGATGGATGACACTATCATATAAAACTTTCCTGCTCCATGGGGGAGATTATATTATATAAGATTTTTGGGGCTGGTTATTTTGAACCTAAAAGTCTGATCAGTGCAAAAGTAAAAAAATCTCGATGGGGTGCAGAATATCCTGAAACTGAGCTGGCATAAACGTGCATCATATGATGATTAAAAATTAAATACAAGAAAAAGAAGAAGAAAAAGAGAAAAAGAAAA
>VZDJ01000141.1:552790-595564 GCA_008694505.1 Cyanoderma ruficeps
AAGAAAAAGAAAAAGAAAAAGACACCATTTGGTTTGACGGGCACTATTATCTTTTGAACAAATATTGTAATAATTTTCCAAGACAACAGTTTCCTCTTGGTAGTTTCTGTTGTACATTATCGATTGGAGCCCACATACTTTCTTTCTTTTTCCTTGTTCTTTCTATCTGCTCTGTGCATGTTCAGTCTCTTAGGAGGATAAGATTTCATAATGCATTAGCTGGCATTTGAAACAAGCTGAATAACACAGAAGCAGCCAACAATTGTAGTGAAACAGAAAGAGAACAGCAGGTGAAATGATTTATATATTGCTTCCATTTATGATTAATATTTTTCTTTCTTACTTAATTCTGATCAGATAGACTTATTTTCTGTCATAACAGAAAACTAGGAACAAATGTGTGTTTTATTTATTTACTAATCATTCAAGAAATTATGTGTATTTGCTGTCCAGTTTTTTCCTGTGATCTTGCTAATATAATAAAAAGAACTTTGGAATTAACTGTAACTGCAATTACTGACTGTTTATGTAAAATCAAAATTAATTTCACACAGGCATCTGAAAATATGCACATATTTCAGCAGATTAAAAAAAAAGAAACAACCTAATTATTTGTGCCATCTATTTGTTTTGGTTTATATACTGGCCTTCTTCACCATGACCTGCTAAGGTGATCCTTATGAGAAACAAATTATTAACTTCAAGCATTTTCCATGCTTTTAGAACAGATTTTACCACTTAAAATTTTCTAGAAGGCTTTGTATGAAACCATGCACTCTGCAGTGCACACACATACGTATACATACGCACAGAGTCTTGGCAAGACCTAAGCTATGTATTTACCCCAGCAGAGAGATCAGACCTTTTTTGAGGGTTGAGTTTCACAGATTGTTATTGAGGAGAGTTAAAAGAGTGTGAAGCTGGTCCCGAAGCATGAGCTCTCTCTTTTCCCTGGGGTATGAGTTCCTTTCACAAATGAAACATTAAACCTGCCCATCCATTTGAGGTTCAGAAGGTTGAGATCCAGGAAACATCCTTTTGTCAAATAACTTTGACTATTTGGATGCTCACTAGACAGGATCCTTGGCCATGTGCAGCTTCAGATGTCCTGGTGCTGCAGACATCAGGATGAGGTAGTGGGGCAATGTTCTGGTTTAGGGCAAATTTGGGAGGAAACTTTCAAAGGGGTCCCTCTAGAAAGCAGATTTAAGTGGGCCCTCCCCTTATTGGTTTGGAAAAAGATTTTTTTGGAGACAAGTGGAAAAAACCTGTTTATTTAGCAAGCAAAGTATTCACAAGCATAAAAAAATAATAATATTAAACAATAATACCTCTTGCTGTTCCAAAGAGATGACAAATTCAGAAAGTCCTTGTCCTGGGGTGTAGCTTAGCTCGCTCAGTCTCTTATCAGTCCCTCCAGCGCCAGATAATTCCGCATCCCAGGCCCCAGTGGGTCACAGGTGTGAGCTCCGAGTATTTTTCTGGGTTTTCAGCCCAGAGCAGGGCTGATCAGTTCCAAGAAAATGATAACCCACAGTCTGGGGAACTGTTCTGCCTCAGTTAGCTAAAAAAACTAACTAAAAAGCAAAGGAAAGCTGTCTCCTGCTGTCCGTGCCACAGACAACACAGTCCAGGAGCCAAATGCAGAGGAGTGAGTGCAGTTTCTGCACCCCATGCTTCATCTTTTCGCCCTTCATTCTCAGAACCAGTCTTAAAGGTGCAGAAATTAATATCCAACATATTGGATAAACAGAACAGACAACTAGGGATAGAAGCATCATAAAGTCACTGTAGGACAGGCAGTCTCCGAGACTCTCTTCTTCATTCCTACTGAACAACAATAGTGTTTCAAGGGATACTTGAAACCTGGTGCTAAGATGGTCATCAATCCAATCCTCATGGTTTGGGCATGAAAGTGGGAGAATTTATGCTTGAAAAATATATGTTTTTTTAGATTAGTCATAAGGAACAGACTCCCAGTGACTTTGAGGCAAGTACTCTCTTTTGTTTGTGTTTCTTTTGCTTCTGCCCCTTCCAGCCTGGTGATTTAAACAATCATGATAAAACAAAGACCTTGCTTGGAAAGGAAGCTGGAGAACTGTGCCCATCCAGAATATATGACTACACAAGGTTTAAAGAACATTTGGGCCCTGGTTCTTTCACGCTGGGATGGGAAGAGCATTGAGAACCCAGGGTTACAATGTCCTGGGTAGGACCTCTGACAAGGGGTGCTTGTTGCCTGCCATGATTGGGTTTGTAATTAACCATCACTGACTGCAAATGAAAGCCATCATCCTGGAAGATGGAGGCTATCATCTTCCTGTACAGGGGGCTTTTAAATTGTTTTGCATTGAAGTTTAGACATTCAAAGAATTTTAACAGCAACCTGAAAAAATTTTAAATTACCAAATATTTGGCCAGTGTTAAAGAGTGAAAAAAGCTGGCTGATAGGAGAGGACTTTGGCATCAAAGCAGTGTCTGAACATCAGATAATATGGTTCCTTTTCATTATTACTCCAAGATTATGATTTAGTTTGTTTTGTCATTTTCATCACGACATTGTCTTTTGTATGCTTTTGTAATCACCACAGGTTTGAGGCAGTGTTGTTTCATGTTTATCAAAGGCCAGAATAATATGTCTTCTAAAGACCTCTACAGATATTTTTCTTCCGTTAACTTGTAGTTTTAATGCAATGCAGCATCCACCATGTCCCGAAGAAATTTTTGTCAGCATCTTGAAAACGTAAAAAGATCACCTGTGGCATTCGCAGATACTGTTTTCTCAGCGTTGACTGATTCTTGGACCAATATTTTGCTGATCTTATCAACTGTTAAAGAAATGTAACCTCAGAGGGAGTTTCAGAAGTTTGTTCATAGTAGTCATAGAAGGTGATCTGAACTGATTTGTAAAGCAGTACGAGAAACAGAGGATACAATATCACTGACCACAAGCTGGCCACTTAGTTTCTGACTAAAATCTATAAAAGAAAGGTTGCTGGGAGATTGCTAGGTGACATTCAAACAAGATTTTGTAAAGTATTGTCTATGGCTGGTACCATATTTATGACTAAAACAAAAGATCTTATCCCTATCCAGAACATATCTCACAGACTCTCTTAGTCACTATGAACTTGCACTTCTTTCCCACAGGTTGATGGAGCCATCTATGTCTACAGCAAGAGGCTGATCTCTAAACTTCCCCATAGTCTTCAGATTTACAAGTCTGAATTTGTGGTTCATATGGGTTTAGTGAAGTGGAATGAACCCTCGTAGTGCTCGAACCCCATCCTACATGCACCTTGAAGTTCCCTCGTTCTCAGAGAACAAAAAGTCTGGCAAGGTAATTTTTGACAGGTGAATAAAAAGAACTCACTGAGGAACTTGATTAGTTTCCCAGCAATTATCAGACTAAAACTATAGTTAAAATTTATCTTCCTGTTGTTAGTCTACTGCTGAATGTTTGGCTTAGGTTTGGTTGTTTTGCCTGAGGATTAAAACATCAGGTAATAAGCACAATGCAGTCCTAAGTACTTTCTGAGGAGTGATGTTAGGAAAGAAACGTGATTACCAAACCACAGGAAATCAGTACAGATGGTGAGGTATTGCCTAAGCTGTTATACAAATCTGTAAAATCTGACTGATAGGGAACTGATAGAAATGTTATAAAAATGCAAGAGGGGAAAAGGAAGAAGTTTACATCGTTATGGTATTATATTTCTATATAAAAATATGAGGAATTAATCATACAAAATATAGTTTTATTGAAAGGAGCTAAGGTGTTTTCTTAGTCCCTTATCATTCAACCATTCTGATCAAATGATTCTTTTAGTTGTTAAAAGAAATCAGTGCAGCTGCAGCTCATTTTCCCTAAACCAACCTGTGTGCAAACAGCTTCCAGCACCACAATCTGTCAGATCCAATCAGGTCTTAATATATATCCAAAGCATACCTGAAAGTAAATGCAAACATCATTAAATTGCTTTTGTTTCACCGTTCCCTATTATTTCCAGTGCTGATAACTTGGATGCTATTTATTCCAAGATCCTTGGAAGCCTTTGATATTATTCTGTGTTGCAACTCTTCATCCCTGGTGGCCCAGTGCCCAGCAGTGTTTTTAAAACTGAATTAAACATTAAGTTTTTCATTAATGGGGAGAATACTTTAGCAACAGACCACCTAGGCAGGAATCACTTAAATCATCTTGCAGTGAAATCACCAGGACAGAAGTGAAAGCAGGCAGTGCAGCTTAGACAGCTATGCTAGAGCCCTGATGCCTGTGGAGAGTGCAGAACCTTTCCTCCTTGCTTCCAAATTCTCCTGTTTATTCATTAACTACAGATCAGAAGAAAGGGACAGATACCACTCTTATTATGTCATTAATTCAGACAAACTAAAACTGGACCTGAACCTTTTTCTTTTTCATCTGCAAGAGACATTGTGATTGAGGGTGAGTCATCTCATGCTTAACAATCAAAGTAAAGCATAAATTCATTTCTATGACAACATTCAATGCAATACCAGAGTGATTCTTTTGCAGCGTCTAGTTGTTGAGTCCTTGGAGGATTAACACCCTGTATCTGAAGAATACATTTTATTAGAGTATGATAAGCAGCTCCTGTGCTAAGCTTGCAGACTGACACTTTGTCTTTCTTTCCTTCCCCTTTTTCACCTCTGCTGAGATATCCATACTGAGAAGTGTTTCTTTTGCCATTGATGTGCTCATGCAACTCTAGATATAAATTTTAAATAGCATTATATAGGACTAGAAACAATTGTAACTGAGAAACCAGAGGAATTTCTTTTTATTGCTTTGGCCTTGCCAGCTGCCCTGCTTCATTTTTGCAGTAGCTGTGAGGTGGTGGGCCCAGGAACCCTGTGGGCATGACCAAGACCCAAATGATATTGGTGCCATCTTATGTCATTATCAGGACTGGGGGAAAAAAGGTTCTTCCTGCCTCCTGAGAAGGAACAGTGTTCCTTTCTGGTCTTGGGAAAGTATAGTGGGTAGAACGTGGTTTCTTCACTGTTTTTCATTGTCCCAGGCATGATGAGCATTTTGCATGTAAATCACTCCCTCTGGGTGACACTTTTGTCATTGGTATTGTTGCTATTTGTTTTCTTATCTCATTGCTGTTTCCAGTAAATTGTTCTTATCTCTACCCATTACCTCTGCCTTTTATCTCCCTCTGCAGTGGGGCAGTGGTTTTCTTTTCAGTGGGTGTACTAAATTGGGGAATATTCATGACAGCACCACATCCACCAAGAGATCATCTGTGTCAAATTTTCAACCTGTATTTTGAGATATAGGCAACTTAAAAGTCAATAGTTAGCTTTTAACAGGTGTCTGTTACTGATTCCTAGGAAGAAATTAGATTTCAATAAACCAGATTGTGCAAACATTTTGATTATCCCTGAAAATGCTACATGCTGTCCCATCTGGCTTCTTCCAGTCTAGTGAAGAAATAAAATGTATTAAGAAATCAAAGAAATCACAACCCAATTTTTTTTTTACTTTGTAAGCAGATTATAAATTCTCCCTCTCTAAGTTTATTACTTTAAAATATGAAACTTCTTTCTAAATAACTGGATCCTGCAAAATAGACAAAAGTAGTTCACTGAAGAATATAAATAACCTAAATCTCAGCATCTTAACCAGTTGCAAGGGTTGTGAATCTGAGGAGCAATCCTCAGAATCAACTGACCATGTCTATGTGTCTGACATTTTCATTCTGTCTGTGTGGTAGAATATTTTTTGGAGCTACTTGTTTCAATGAACTTTCCCACCTGCAAAATTATTTGCTATTGTACTTACAGGACTTCAAAAGGGGTTTTCCAGAAAAAGTGAACCCAAGTTATATTCTCTTAGTAAAAAAGCAGGACAAAGGCTTTTCCCTGCGTATGTTCACTCACCTGTGTGAGTCTTAGCCCCCAACACTGCATGTTGAATCTGAACAGGTTATTTATTTACAGTCTTTAACACATACTTGTTCCCAACCAAGCACTGTCTCTGATCCTGCTAAATGTCTTGGACCAAAACTATGCCAGGGATCATGGGGACGGTTAAACAAGGTACAGGTGCCAGACCTCAGCCTGGTTCCTTCATGCTGTTTAGTTTGCTAGCACAGGGAGTCTGTACCTTTATTTGACTTGGTTTTATTGCACATTTTACCAAATAATAACCGGGAATTTCTTTCTTTTTTCTCTTAAATCTAATTTGCATTAGATTTTAATATTAGATTTCCTCAAAAGCCTTGCATTTTATATGTAAAGTGTTTCCAATATTATTAAAAACACATTTCTTTTTCTGTGTTCCTCAGCTACACTATACTGATGTTAGTATGATAATGTCAGGAACAGTAGTAATGAAGCAATTACTGTGGTGCTTAAAAAAGAATTTGCTTTTAGTAAAATAGATTAGTTTTCACATAAATGTTAGAAGTGGAATTAATTCAGAAAAAATCCAGCCTATCATTGATACTTTAACTATGAAGGAGATTTATATGATATATTAGTGCAGTTCACATATAGGTGCATTTGGTAATAATGTGAAAATAGGAGTTGTGCAGCAGGAGTTGTGAGAATTAAAGAATAAAAGTTGTTCAAGTGGAACATGGCTGAACGAAAAGAGAAGGTCAATTCAAATGCTAAAGGAATTGAATTTCAGATAGCTTTGTTGAAGGTTGGATGAGGTAGAAAACAATAAAGGAATCATGGCTGCATTACTCTTTTTAGAAAACTTATTAAAGGAACTTTGCATTTAGTTTTCCTAGTAAAATTGAAGGGGTAGAGTCTATGATATTCTGACCCTCTAAAAAGAGAAATTTCTAAGGGCTTTTCATTTTTTTTCCCCTGCTTTTTTCTTTTTTTACTTTGGACAATGAACATTGCAAAAAGTTTATTTTAATGTTTTTTAAGGTTTTTTATATGTTAGAGTCTCCAGTCACCATGACAACATTGACAATGTGGGACTCTGGAATTCTCCCAGTTTCTGGTACCGTGTGTCTCAGCTGTATTTTATTCCTTTGTCAAGGTGAAAAATGGGCATACATATCTGCCCAAGGCCAGAGACTACTTGGCTTCAGAACAGGGAAAACCCAGACACATGGGCCAAAAAGCAGACAAGTCTGAAAGGCACATCACTGCAGGCCAGCTCTCCTGATGCACACACAAAACTCCCGGTAGAAGGATAGAAAGATTCCAAAGAAAGATAATTGTGCTGGTATCAGTCCGGTAAAAATAAATCAAAGTCAATGATATTATTCACATTTTATTGTATTGCAAACAAAAATGTAGGTAGGGTTCCCAGTATCTCATGGTTCACAAGGGTCTTTTCTTCATTAAATATTGCAATTTACACAAATGCAATAATCTAATTTTCATCTCAAAAGACTACAAAATAGTTGTGTTTTTAGACACAAAAAGAAAATTTAGATATTTTTATTTGCTGAAGACAAAAGAACACCTATATTCTTATCATGTTTACAGGAAGGTTTTTTTTTTAATTAAAATCAGCAGAAGGTGTTACATGTTACAATCAGCTTTACCTTTTATTCTGCCTGTCTCATAATGCTATTTCCAAATGGGTACTTCAGAATATGGTAGAGTGGGATTTGTATAACACTTTAGCATTCTTATTAGGAGAGGAAAGGGAAGAATGTGAAAGAAGCAAGTTTTCCACTCCTTTAAAACTCCTTTTTCGCACAGCTGACTTTGCTCACTTCATTTTTCCTGCACTTCATTTTTCTAGGATGAGACCTAGATGCTGACACAAACTGTACTGATGCCAGTGGAGCACCAAGAAACATTGACTGAACAAATCACTGAAGGTTCAAGGTCAGAGGCCCTGTGTATAATTTTCAGTCTTTCTGTCTTGGAATTTGTATGTCACCCATTCACACAACACTGTTTTTCATAAAAGGTTAATCCTTTCATAAATGTCTCTGAGTAGTTTTTTAGATAAACTTGTCCCTTTTTAAATCACTTGGCTTTTACTTTTTCTGTTGCATCTCCATAGATAACAGGTTGGGGTTTTTACCTGATGTTTGTTTCCTAAGATATTTTTGTGTTGATTTCTGGCTTTGTTTTTCTTGGTCATTTGGGTTTTTAGAAGGTTATTTCAATAATTCTAGAACAATTGGAAAGTATTTGCAATTCATGAAATGGTCAAACAACACATCATCATGGAATGAAAGTTTTATCCAAAATCATAAAATGCTCTTCTAATGTCTAAACTGTCCTCAGTCAAGAAGAAGTGAAAATTTTCCGCTAAATCCTGGACATCTTTTCAAGCTGCTGCATATATTGATTCCTGGTACATTCTAAGTGGTTAGGTGGACAGATATGCATTGCAGAGTTTCCCATTCTATGTTCTCTTGTGAATCTATTAATGTCATATAAGAAGATTATAAATTTGAGGGAAAAAATTGGTTTGTGACTTAAAATAAGTGACTGAAGTAACACCGTGGAGAGCGACAGATGCACTCACTTGCAAGTAATTCTAGTAGTCTCTCCTCTGTGTACAAGTCTGGCTGCAGGTAGGTTCTGCAGGCCCTATGACACATTATGGTTTAAGAAGCTAGATCTGCAATCAGAGAGAGATTAACCCTGACGTACAGGCAGGTGTTCTGGAGAGCTTGAGTCATGATTTACGACTGTCATTGGAAGACTTATGGGTACAGACATTTTCCATGACCTCAATGAAAACTGATCATGGAACTAACAGAACTCAGAAGATGTGTCAGTCCACAAACGTGGAGCTACCAGCAACAGATGCAGGAAACACACTCAAGATAAATGAAACAACTAATTGTAGGGCGGAAAGCAGTGTAGCTCTTGGGTAAGATATGGAGGACAATTCAGCATGGGTACAAGGAGAGGTGTGTGAAGTTGAGTAAAAAGCAGCTACAATAGTTTTATAAGTATCTACTGTCCATCTTATCAAAGGGATGTATTTCCAGAGCCTATAAAAGATGTGAATGTAAGTCCTTCTTACAAGGCTTGGGCCCCGAAGGACACACACACGCACATTTTTGTGTGCCTAATACTAGGTGCTGTATGAAAATCACAAAGGTCTCTTCAGCACTTTAATGAAGCCCTTCACAGATTAACGATTCTGCAGATGCTTCAAGGCTGGATGAATCAGTGCAATTGCAAATACGTAATATTGAAATTTTTTCTATAAACTCATAACTTGTAGAAGGATTTCTTTCTTCTCTAATTCATATAGGTCTGAAGTTGCAGTTCTTAGGCAAGGGGGTCTCTCAAATGTGAAGTTTAATGGAGCTTCGTCTGTCTAGCTTCTGTCTTTCCACTGGGACATCAAATTTGCTTGTCTTGGAGTTAACATACCTCCCCTGCCAAGGCACCTCTGTCTTCAACTCAGATGGTCAGAGGGCATAGGCTTAGAATGGACTGCAGTGCCCACTCTAGCTTTTGTTGTAACCAGAATTTAAGGACTTGAGCTTTTTGTCCTGGATATCTTTTATCACTAGCATTAATTCCTTGAACTTTAAATGTCTTGCCATTTTTGTGTATGCCTGAACAGCATCCTAAGCATGCACTTTTCAAAGAAAAAAAGTATTTTTCTTTGTTGCTATTTATAACATAGCTGGGCTGAGTGAACTCAGTCATAGGAAAGACTGAAATTTCTTCCTTTGCACATTGAATATACTTATTTCTCTGTCAGTCCACCATTACAGCCTACAGGTAACCATCCTTCCTATTTCTATTCATAAATGCTGCTGTGCTTGTGAGTTATGATAATATTTAGTTAAATTCTTTATATATCTGTAATGGAAGCACAATCCTTTATGTAGTTTACACTGTTTATATGGAACATAAAATAACAAGTGAAGGAGAATTTATATTTAAAAGGTGTGTTCTTGATCTAATAACTAGGAAGGTTTAGGCTGTTACTCTGTGCACTTTCTGGTCAGCAAAGAAGGCAGTGTTGGCCCCACCTGGGTTTTTTCCAGGCATCGTGGCTCAGGGAAATCACAAAGCAAACCCAGGATGTGTATAATATTTTATTATTATTTGGTTGCTATATGACTTGGGGTAGAAAAAACAGTGCATCAGCTACTCTTTTACTAATCTATTGGCCTTATACTTCAGCAGCTGTGAGCTAACTGGGAGCACAGTTGAGAAAGCCAGTGACAAGGGTGACAGACACAGAAGCAGGAGAAGGGGAGAGGGGCAAAACCACTGGCATTGCTATGAAGGGTCTTTGAAGGGAGAAGTGGTAGGAGGAATGAAGGGCTTGCTGGCATGAGGGAGCTTACACTGCAGCCAGCAATATAATGACACATTTTTTTGTCTTTGTTGCTGAACCTGCTGATATCAGTTCAGCTCCTGCTGTTTGAAAGTGTATTTTCAAAATCCAGGGGAAAAAAACCAGGATTTTGACCAAAATTATTATTTTTTCCAGATATCTTATTTTTTTATGAAGAAAACATTGCACAGTCGCTGAGAGTCTCCCTGCTGTTAGCTCCCATGTCTTTGGGCCACCCTCATGGCTTCCTACGCTCTTGCTCTTCCAACGGACCACACAGTTAGTTAATGGGAAGGAGAGGCTGAAAAAACTCTGCCTGAGGAGGCTGGTCCTTCCACGCTGCACTCGTCCCTCATTGTGACAGTAAAAGTAACAACTCTGAGAGTTCTTGAAATTTGGTTGTTGAGAAAAATAAAAAAAAAACAACCCTCACTGTCTAGATTTTTAACATGAATTATTATAAGAGTATTGATGTTAAAAATGTTGTCCACAGGGCACAACGTCATTCTGTTTTTTGGTCAGAAACAGGAAAGTTAAAAGCTCCTTCAAAGTGGGAGATTGGTATTAGGATTGCCGAACTACTGTCCACAAATTGCTCTGTTTTAATTCATAATCAAAGGTGAACAAAAGCTAAAAGCCAAAAGCCAACAGCAGCAATTTTTTCAGTGTATATCAAGGATAGGGATTTTTCAACCTTTTGTTGCATATATGTGTAATGAATATTAAAGCAGACCTGTTTTTGAAACTGCTCTGTTTAAAGGTTTGGGGTTTTTTTCTCGTATACCCTACTCTGATTAGATTGGTTGTAAATTCAAACTAATTTTGTCAAGTTCAGTCTGTTTTGCCCATGACAGAAATTGACGAGTGACCTCTTCCTACCCTATCTCATCAACCCATGACCCTTTAGTTATATTTAATCTCCTCTCCCCAGCCGAAGAGGGAGGGATAGAGAAGCTTTGGTGGGAATCTGGCATCCAGCCAGGATCGACCCACCACAAATGTGCATGGTTTTCTGTCTTAATATTTAACATGTACACATTTACATTTTTGTAAATTCATCATTCATCTACAAATTCTATGCTCAGATTTAGATTTAACCACTATTATAAATTGTCAACAATCAGGTAAACAACCTACTTCCACCCTGTATGTGTGCAGCTCAGATGCCTTGTACAAACTTATTTTTTCCTGATCATAGTACGAAAGCAAGCAGAAGAAATATGACCTTTCAGGAGCTGAGACTTGGGTGAAAATTGGCCAGTAATAATAAATATGCTTTTCACCTGTAATGATACATTTCCTCAGGACTGGAACACAGTGATATTATGGTATTAGGGAAAATTGTTCTAGAAAATAATGTTTTAAACTGTATATGGATTAACTGCAGGTTTAAGTTGCTGTTGCTGACATTGGAGAATTTAGGATGAAAATACTGCCAGCTCAAAATCTGAAAGAAACAAAGGATATATTATACCTAATCGGACTAATTTTCACCTAATAAAATAAATGAGTGACTACTCACTTCACTGAATTTACATTTTATTTGCACTTCAGAGGCTTTGAACTCCCTATGGAGCAACACATCTGGGAAATGTCTTGCATAGAAGGTAGACAAATGAAGAGCCTTTAATGTTTTATTGCAGTCATGTTAGGGAAAATACTTTCATTAGTTCTACAGGCATATTATACATTTCAGGGCTGTTTTGTTTTATACTTTGAAGTATCATAGTTCAGGACTTCCTCTGACAAAAGTTCTGGAAATGCAGATTAAATGCCTCAGATGACACAGTACAAATGAGAACAATTTGTATCAGTGGAGAAGATTACGAGTATGTCCTCAGGTAAAATGCCTTGTGAATTTATATTTCCCATGGAATTCCTTTCACTGTTCCAGGATAATATTGCTCCATTTGCATTACAGTCTGTGCTGTATGTGGAAAGTATGAAATAGGAGTTCTTTCCACCTGCACCACAAACTAGACATTTTGCCGTTTCTGTTCCTTACAGCTTAACACCACCCCCCCTCCCTTTTTCTTTAAATTCATTTAGTGGTCACACAAAAATGTTATTAAGTACATTAGCCCTCAATAAAGTTCATCTCCCAAGTAATCCCTCTTGCAAAAGTGTATTTTCAACCATTTTAATCTGTTTATTTAGAAAACCAGACATTTTGAACAGTCACTGCACGTTCTTGAGTCTTGCTGTGCTAAATATGTGGATAAGAGAGTTAACATGCATATCTGTTAAGAAAACTAAAACTGTTTAGGAATTTCTTCAAAAGATGGCAGTGTGTCATGTTCAAGCATAGAAGCTTGGAGGTTTGGACTCCTCTCAGCATTTACAGCAATGGAGAGCACTTAAGACAAAGATTAACAAAGGTCAGATGAAAATGACCATAAGGGTGTCATCAAGTTGTAGAACACAGGAGGACAGGATTCAGACCCTGATCATGATATTGAAATATAGGCATCTGTATGTAGATCTTTATGTTCCCATTAGTCAGTGAAACTCTACTCAGTACACGCAGGTGTTAGCCAGGCAGGCAGTCACCAGGTGCCAGCTTCAGAGTGAGTTAAATCACTATCAAGCGCTTAAGAAAATTACCCAATTCCTCCAGAATTTTCTTTTGTTTGTAAGACTTTAAGAGTCTGTTATGTACAGGTCACAAGCTGACATGGGAAAGCTCCACCTGTATTAGAAAACTGCATTTATCTTTGATTTCTCTCTGGTACTGAGGTATGAAATGACCTTGTTTGTCTTGTGTTGAACAGTCCTACCCTGCCAAATACAATGGATACGTTGATATCATGAGTGGTTTCTGGTGTCATAGTTGACAAATTGTACTCAGGAATTTCTTGTGAAGTTTCTAATTAGATTAAGCCAGAACTGTACCAGGACAACTAAGTACAGACTTCAGATCCAGTGATGGGGAACACTCCCTGGTGCTTTTTAATTTCTTAGCATGAACAGGGCTACTGAGTGTGAACCTTCAGAAAAGCACTAATTTACAATCTGAGCCATCTTCCTGTCTGTTTTAGGAACCAATGACCACTCCACAATATAGTTATCACAACTTTTATCCTTTCTGTACATTCAGTGGTCTTCTCTGGTCCATGTTTGTTAGTGAGCAGAAAATAAGTCAGCCTTTGAATGTCCTCAAATATGTATTCCAAACAAAGTTTTTGGTTGCATCTCCAGCTGACTGGGAACAATTGAATCCACTGAGGCTGAAGGTTAATGTCTATATGGCTGTTCATTAGTCATGGTCCGCAAAGTAAGGCATCTGGGCATGAATCTGTTACTGGACTCTGACCAAAGACTTCCTGGGGTAACACAGATGTTTTTTGTCCTCTGTGATCAAACCAGACTAGAGACAAGCCTCACCACATCACGTCCTTCTTGTCAATGGCAGAAGGAAAGATTATGGTAGCCAAGTTTCAGACCTTTGATTTTCCTTCCCTATTGTCTACCCCAGAAAGATTTCAAAACTATAAGGGTGGAAAGCCAACAAGGCATTGCTAATCAATTTGGACATAAACATATTCCAAAACCTACAAACAATTTCAGAAAGTGGGAATTCTTGCTTAAATAAAAATATTTTAAGGCACAATTTAAACTATTGCTTTCTTAGTTTAAAATAATCCTCATCATGCCAAAGCTGAAGTAACTGTTGAACCATGTACTGAGATTATTTGTCAAGCTGATTTTCCTCCAACTCATCACAGTCCCACAAGAAGAGAACTGCAGGCACTTTGTTCACATTACAAGAACCTAACCTTCATAGCACTAATGCAAGTTGCATTTGCTTTATCTGCATTCACAGTTGTTCCCAAGCTTCGTTGCACCTCAAGCAACAAACTCATTTATGCACCTTATAAATGTCTTAAATCCTTGGGACATGCACACTAAGACAATGAAATGGTTTTTAAATTGTTGACCTTATTTCCTAAAGGTTCTGTGACTGTCAAAACCGTCAATGTATTAAAAAAAGATAAAATATAATCTCAACAGATAGCTATTGATGGATAGTAAACATGATGCTCTGGATCAAGTTTTGTCTCATAAGGTTCTCAACCAGATTTAGTATCTGGATTTTAGTACATGTGCCAGCAAAAAGGTCATTCTGGTGTTTTGATGTTCCCAGCAAAACTATGGGCCTCTGTTGAAGTCAGCCTTTAGATTGTTGATATATGACCAAGCTTACCTTATTCCCTAACCAAAACAGTATTACCTTTATCCACAGACCCCTTTTCCTCACATTTCTAACAGTTCAGTATTCCTACTAGCCTATAACAAAATTCTATTAAATCAGTATGTATTTGTATATTACAATAGATCAGAACATATTTATTCATAGTATAGAGATAAGAGGAAAATGTTATTTGGAAGAATTCTGAGTCACATCTGAGCAAGTTGCTTAACTTGAAACACAGTAAGTAGCAGTTTTTTAAAAATAGTTTTGATGACTTGAAAGCTCAGGAAGTTAAAAACTGTTCAGCTTGCTCCACTTGGGAGCAAAGCTTCCATGGTGTACCTCGAAGTCATGCACAAACCACTTACTCTCATTGCCATCATCAAAATGAATGTTTCTAAAGTATGTCATGTTCTAGGAATAACAGCAGCTGCTTTTTGGGGAAGGTCCTCCAAGATGTCTGTGTGCTATACATGAGCACTCTGCTAGAGCCCTGAGGAAGAGCTGGTAATTTCTTTATTTTTGTAGCCTTGTAGCAAGGCTAATCAAATGTCCATTTTTCAAAAATATATCCATACTTCTTAAAAACATCACTCATGATCTTTTTTGTAATTTCATATTATGTGATCAGCTGGAGACTTCAAGGGCTCTTCTAGCACCAGGCTTAACCCCAGGGTTATGTTATTCCATTGCTGATTATGAAAAACCAAAACAAATATGTAAACTGAACAGCTTTTGTCATTGATTTCATTATTCTAGTCCCTACTCCAGTTGCTCTGGTAAAATAATGAATCATCACCAACTTGCTGCAAAAGAATATCTTTCAGCACCAGTATGATTTTCATGGTAAGAGCCCTATTCATTCTGAATTGTGAGTATAATTTTCTGCACATTTTTGTGACTACACACTTTTTCAAAAGGTTTTATGTTGAATCTTGACAGCAGTAGTAATGAAGAAAGGCTAGAGATGTTTTCAAGCCCCAGATTTTTATAGTATGTTTGTTACTGATGCCACTCTTTTTTGTGGGGTAAATACATGGATTTACCCACTGCTGCTTTTGTCATCAATGGAAAAGTGGGAGATTGCAATCACTGGTGGGATGTCTCATAAATGGAAGTGTCACATGTAAAAGTCACACTTGCATGTTTTGTATAGCTTTCATAATTTAACTCAATATAAAAAAATGTATAAGAAAATCTCACAGGTCTTTGTGTAAACTCCCAATCTTTTTTTACATGACTTCCTCTTTTTCTGCTGTGCCATCAACTTATATTCTAAAATATGTTTGAGATATTTAGGCATTTAAGGCATAATAACTCTCAAAGAGCCATAAGAACATAGTAGGCAGAAGTTGTTGCTGAGAGAGACAAACTGGGTTGATAAAGCCCTTAGAATATTTAAAAAATGCAATTTTTACCTCTGTTGTTTCCTGTTATTCTGATAACTTGTCACTTGTTTTGAAACTTGAGGTGAAATAGATCTGCATATCACTGCAGTCACCTACATCTAAATTGACAGAAAAATAGGTGCTATTCAGGTATTTTTAATTTATTTTTGATTTCTACTATAAAATTCCAATAATTAAGTCTTACAAATCATACAAACCTTTTCTAAACTATAAGGAGAAATACGGGTGACTAAGTCAGATGTAGTTGACTAAAACTTTCACCCTTACATTCCACCACACTTTTGAACTATACAATCATATTCAATGGCCCTTTGAAAATTTAATCAGACAAATATGAAAAAAACCTATAATACAATATAAAGGACAAGACCAAGTTTAGAAGGAAAGTCACTAACATGAATGAGAAAGAAAGGTCAAAGTATCCTAAGCAATGAATCTGCTGACAATCTCAACACTCTGAAATAGGATTGTGAGATATTCTGTTCAAATCAAGATATCCAGAACAACCGAGGGCTAGGCACTGCAGTAAAGTATAAATTAAACTGTGTGAGAAGCTGTTTGATCTAAAATCTAACTCCAAAACCACAAGGATAATGTTGGGTTGATCAAGCACGTGAATTTTCATTTCATAGGGACAAGGGACATGGTGATTTTTCAGTGGTGCAGAATGGAAGTATGTACAATAACTAAAAACATACTCCAGTCATATATAGAGCTTGCAGAGAAGAAATTTGTACAAATCTTTTCAGTCGTATTTTATCACCTGACAAAGGATATTATTTTCAAAAATATAGTGCTCATGATTTTTGGTCCTCAACCTTCAAAACAATTTAACACAAATCTTGGGCAAGTGAGTTTAAATTTTAAAATGTCTATAGCTACAAAATCTGCTGAGCAGAATAGAAAAGAATCTGAAGTTTGGGTGTAGCTAGATCAGTTCTCTTACCGATATTGGGTTGTGTTTTACCACAGAAATATTGTCATTACACAGAAAATATTATGAATGGACAGATCATGGCAAATTACAGCACACACAAATGTGCCAGCCTATGAATGCATAAGTTACAGGAGAAGTCTTAGTCTACAGGAATGTACTGTAACTCTTTCATGAACTCCATTTCCTCCCATGGAGGAAAACAACATTATTGTAGCACCTACTTGCAGTGTGCCACAGTTGTATACATCCTTTAGTCATTAGCAAGCAGTACATTTTAGATTGCTTCAATGATTTTCTCTCATTTCAGCCAACTTCATTCCAACACAGGAAAAAAACTGTCTACAAGTCTGACCTAATTTGTCAGGTTTGTGCATAGTTATGTGGGAAAATCCTGGTTTTGTGGAAAACTATGTCTATAGAATCCTATGGCTACTTAGGGAAAAAAGGGTCCTGAATTGTTACTAAAAGGTTTAGATTAAGTGCAAGACAGAAGTAAACTGACTCAGATTTTGTAGATGTATCAAGGCCCCTGCCTAAATGGCTTTAACAGAACATGAGATCAATCCTTGGAAGCATACCTGCATTGATGCTGAAATCCAAGACCCCTGATATTTGCTATTCTGAAATACACTGCCTCCCTCTCCTTCTATGCCCACACACTTTTATGGCATTTAAACCAAGTAAATGCCCCTAGTCAGCAAGCTACAAGGATTAGACAGTGTAACATAGAGCAGATTGATCCCCAAGGACTTTTACTATCCTTAACTGTATCTGAGCTACCATTTTTGGGACCAGCAGAGAATGCTAAAATCTTGAGACAAACCAATAAACCATCAAATGTGTTTCCTGATTGCTTCCCCCCCCTCCCCCAACTGCTATTTTCTTTTTGAGGACCAAGCTGTACTTGCTCTTCATCAAATTTTCAAAGTCATATTAAAATCTGATTATATTTAACAGGGTCTGAGTCAGAAGACCATTTGTATGCAGAATAACATAGTGAAAATCTGAAGTAGCTGCACTAATTTCCCACTGTTCTCATGCTGCTGACCTTTTTGTTGCCTGGAGAAGAAGACCAGAAAAAGCTCCTTGGATTAGCTCTTATTTGAATCCAGAAGAAAAAAACAAACCATGTTTTGTATTACTTGTTCTGTATCATTAAGATAATTGGATAAAAAAATCCCACCAAAGGATTAGGAAACAGTATTTCTGTACTGAAGAATAAGGAACTATAAAAATTAGTTGCACACTTCTTTACAAACCTAGATGCTGTTTTTCAAATTTTCTCTCCCATATAAACTGCAGCCACAGAACCAACAAATTAAAACTTGTGAAAGGCTGGGTCATGTCCAGGGAGGACATCTGAACAACCTAGGAGCTTAGAAGACTTCATTTTACTCATGATTCATATAGGTCAAAGGCTGCACCCAGTGTGCACATGAGCAAAAGTGGTTGAACTCCACAATATCAACAAAAATGAGGTTTTCCATTTGGAGGCTTCCTGAAGCTCCTATAAGGAAGTGGAGATGGTCAGGGATAGAAAAGAGACTTCTAGGTCATGGAATGAGGAAGAGGTGGGGAATTGTGTGACGTCAGGCATGGAAGGAATAAGGAGTAGTGGAGGGTCCCTAGACACCTGTGAAAAAGTCAGATAACCTGAGACTGCTGCTCCGTTTCTCTCATTTTATCTTAGAATCTGACTCTGGGATACATATGCCAACTAGATGGCAATGCCTATTAAAGTCACAGTAACATAATAATTTGTGTTAGAAAATATCTTTGGAAATCGTTTGATCTGATCCCCATTCAAAGCAGGTACAGCTTCCAAGTGAGGCACAGATGAACCAAGCTGCTCAGAGACAGATCCACAGCACTTTTTTTGAGACACCCCAGTCCATCCTTACAACCAGTTCTGCAGACAACACTAGAAGCTCAGCTACCCCCTCGACTCTGGCCCTTCCAGCTGTGAGTACCCTTCTCATGCACACACCTCCTTCTACTTCATTCTTCATAGCTGCCTAACTTTCTGCTAATTGGTGATGCTGTTGCAGAGCTGAGTATTCTCTGTGATCGCTGCCCAACGTTTCACACAATAGAATCATAGAATGGTTTGTGTTGGAAGGGGCATTGAAGATCGCCTTGTTACAACACCTCTGCCATGGGCAGGGACACCTTCCACTAAATCAAGTTGTTCAAAACCCCATCCAATCCAGCCTTGAATGCTTTCAGGAATGTGGCATCTACGTCTTTTGGGAATCATGTTTCAGTACCTCACCACCCTCACAGTATAGAATTTCGTTCTTATAGATAACATAAAATTAACCTCTTTCGGTCTGGACCTATTGCCCTTTCTCCTACCACTGCATGTTCTTGGTGACAAATACTGTCATTGGCTAAAAATCCTCTAGGTAAAAAAATGAAGTAGAATAAAACCTATGCATTGCTTATGTCAGCACTGAAAAATTCAGAGAAACAGAAGGTGCAAGTTTTAAAACAGACATGTTTGAGGGAATACTGCCTGATTTCTACAAATACTTGACTAGTATCTCTATACTACTACCTAATTACGCTAATTAACATCTGCACTTGTAATAAAAATTATGTTCTGAGGAATACTAGTTTTTCAATCGATATAATAAACTGAACTGACAGCTAAAGGTAAGTAATTGTTGTGTCATGGGGAAAACACATTTTTTTAATGCATTGGGACTAGGATGAAAATTTTTATGATTTATTTATTTGACTGGAAATATTGAAGTTAGGTTACTGTACTACATGGTAAACAGGGAAGGTAGAGTCTTTGCTTGTGTCTGAATACATACTAAATGCTAAAGGAGACTTTTGTTTTAGATGTTTTTCTACTTTCCAAAAATAGGAGAAGTATGCAAATCCAATAAAAAGCATTCTGCACTAAACAGGTTTTGTAAAAATAGAGCTTTTTTTCATTTATTTTTGAAAATAAATATTTGAAACTAGGGACCTAATAATCACCCTAGACTGGATATATTTACTGAATCAGTAGCCTGAACATTTCCAGGCCAAAGTGCACTCATCACTTACTCAGTACAGAATTCGACTCCTCTGACCCAGATGTCAAAAAGAGAAATCAATAAAACTTGCACTACTCGAAACAGACAAATCACAAACAGGAGAACCATTTTCTGCCTGTTTAAGAATAAGTCTCTTAAATATCTGAGAAGAAGGAAATACTGCATGAGTAATAGAAGTTTAAAAGAATTTTCTGGCTACTGTTTATATAACAAATACAAAAATAATAGGTTATATTTTAACAAGCAAAATGTGAGACAGTCTGACATATGGTGATGATGTTAAAGCCTGGACCTTCAATCCCAGAGTTGTGGTAGGGAAACCCTGAAATTGGAGTGTCTCTTTTGTTCTTCCAACTCCAATAATTTACTTATAAAGTTCGTGTAGTCCAGTGATTGTTTGCATGAGTAGAAGTCTCCAAAGGCCTTACTTTCCATGCTCCATTCTCACAATGTCTTTTGCAGGCTTGGTGTGGAAATTTGCAACACCCTGTTCTTCCATGGTTTCATTGCTAACAATGCGGTTTACTGATGAACAGCTCTAAGTGTCTGACAATTTGGAGAAGAGTTGTGCGTGCCACTTGCTCTGAATAAAGGCTATCTCTGTGCTAACTTCTCCTTTGCTGACTGTATATCTTTGTAAAATATACTGTTGACAATTTTAGAGAGTGGCGTTTCTGGAAAGTCTGTAGCAGTTGACAGGCTGGATGGGCAGTGCTGCATTTCTTTTTCAGAAAGTCTAATTTGCAGGAAATGGACTGAAAAATTCCAAAGTGACTAGAAAGATTTTGAGTGGTGCTTTTTCATTCTTTCTTTTACTACGGTCTTTTCCTTCTGCTTTCTTTTTTCCTTCTTTCTCTTTCACTCTCTTCTTCTTTTTTTTTTTTTNTTTTTTTTCCTTTTTTTTCTTTTTTCTCCTTTTTTCTTTTCTTGATCTGTCCGGCCTATGAAGTTTAAAATTGTTTTTGTTCTTAGAAAGGAGCAAGTTACCCAGTGCTGGGACAAAAATATGTTCATCTTTCAAATTAGGTGCTCACAAATTCATGCTGCCCAAACTGCATTTTACTTCATACAAGGTCAAAAAAATCTCCTAAGTATCAAAGCAGACTTATTGAAGTGCTCACAACATCAGGTCATTGGAGCAATGTGACTCCATCCCATGAGCAACAGTCCTCCCCAAACTGCTGCAGTATGGGTCACTCTTCCACAGGCTGCAGTCCTTCAAGGACAGGCAGTTCCCGTGGGTGCTCCCTTCTCCACGGGCCTCCCATGGGGTCACAGACTCCTCTGAGACATCCACGTGCTCCAGTGTGGGGCTCCCCCACGGGCTGCAGATAAATCTCTGCATCCCTGTGGATCTCCACAGGCTGCAGGGGCACAGCTGCCTCACCATGGGCTGCACCATGGGCTGCAGGGGAATCCCAGGTCCAGTGTCTGGGGCACCTCCTGCTCCTCCTTCTCCACTGACCTTGTTCCTCTTACCATGTTCTCACCACACTCTTCTCTGGCTACAATTACAACTGTGCAATAACTTTCTTTTCTTCTTCTTAAATCTGTTATCACAGAGGCATTACCACTATTTCTAACTGGCCCAGCCTTGGCCAGTGGCATGTCCATCTTTGGAACTGCCAGGGGTTGGCTCTGCTAGACATGGAAGAAGCTTCCAGCAGCTTCTCACAGAAGCTGCCCCTTCCAAAACTTGGCCATATAAACCCAATACACCACTTTATTCTCATGTGATTATAACCTAACAGATATGACACAATGTTTTATAATAGTTCTATAATACTGCATTTCACAGTGTACTGTATTAAGAAAAATGTTAATCTGAAAGATACAATATATTATATATTTATAAGTGTAATAAAGTAAAATGAAATAATATTAGAACATAATGCTTTATAATGTAATATAATGCATATATATATGTATATATGTACAAAAATATGTATATGTAATACCTTTGAAGTCCTTAGCATTATTGGACACATAGGCTATAATGATAAGCTGAACATTTCAAGCACCCTGAGGCCAGCAGTGCAGCCTGATGTAATTTATACTATTGAATTGTCCCCACTTCCAGGACAGGGTGGTCATGCTCAGGCTGCCTTTTACATATGGGCCTTGGCACATGCTTGCTTCTGAGTCATGCCTAGGAGTAGTTTGGGAGACCCTTGATTGCCCAACATAACCACACTAGGGACCATTGTTATTAGTTACAGATGTGCCAATAAAGTTGAAGAATCAGACAACTTGTCTCCCCCACTTCTGTTTTAGACAAAGAAGATTGTAGAGAGATTTAACCAACTCTCCTGGCAGATTTACACAGTAATGGCACCCTGCTTAAATTATTTCACCTCATATAATTTCCATTTTACAGAGTAGACCAGTAGTCCTACTCACGATTAGATGTCATGCTGAATGAATATGTCATAAAACAGCGCAGAGTGTACCCAATTTCAACCTTTTTCTTTAATGTACTTCTAGAAGACTGCTCTTACTCAAATGTTGATGCTAGGAGAAAGAAGCTACTGCTGGAATGCCATGTTTTATGTCCCCACTACTATCCTCATCACAGACTTGATTATGATAATTGTCACACTCATCATGACCTACCGTTTTGTGCTGCTATGTTGTTTAAAGAATCATGTCATTGAGCACATTATAGTCGTGTTTAGGTAACATACCTGAAATTTCAAGTCTTAAAGAGTTCTCTTCTAAAGCTGTGGGAAGAAATAATAGTCAGACATAAAGAAAACGGCAGTAGAAAGAGGAAAATTGTGATAAACAATTTTAATGACTGTCAGTCACAGCACACCAGCTGCTAGAATATGGTGTGTTCAGCCAAAGGGCTGATACTTCAACTACTTATTTTCCTGTATAAACCTAATGAACTGAGCATCCACAGGGTCAGGACCCCTGCTTGCATTTTGTTACAGCTGTCTGGGGAACTATGAATTCCACGGTGTTCATGTTCTTAGCAAATTTCCGTGACTTTCAACATGTTGAGATATTTGTGGATGGCTGGACGCGAAAGTAATCAGCTGTGCTAAATTCACTGAGGGCCCTTGAGTTCTGCCAATTTAAACTTTAGGCTGAACAGACAGTTGATAGAAGTAATTCAGCCAAAAAATTCTGTGGTAATATTGTTCAGATTGTAGTTCTGTCCATTCATTGTTCAAGTATTGACCTGCTTTGTTTCTGGTGCCAGGGAAAACCACTAAATCTAACTTTCCTTCAAAGGGCAGGAAGAATGAAGGTAGTTAAGAACTGTGAAATTCTTTTGGATTTCTTAAGTCTTTCTTCAATAAGATAGCTATCCTGCTTGAGGGCTACTACTCTTCTTGCTGGCATGTTTGTTGTAAAACAAGATTTATCTTTCCTTTAAGACAAGGTTAATGATATTTGTCTTTTTCAGTATGTTCTCATTACTTTTATGAATCGTCCTGAAGATTAGCAAAAAACAGTACTTCTGCTGTTTTCTGTTTGTTAGTCTTTATGCCTGGAAGAATGATTTTCATGTGATCCTACATTGCAGCCCTGCAGTATTTCTTAGGCTCAGGCTAGATTCAATTTGGCAACTGTCAGCAAAAAGTCCTGTATTTTGGCACTGAAAAAAGACTGATCAATTTTTAATACTCTGCCAACTCTAAAGATACAATGACAAAGGGAAGCACGTAGGGTGGGATTTATGTCAGCTAATTTTAGGTGGTTTAAAATTTAACCCTAAAATCTATAGCGGTAGCTCCCTTTATAGTGATCAACAGGCACTTTCAAAGGACATTTATTCTGGCATGTGTTAGGTATGAATTTTTAGAATAAATTGATCTGATTTGATATCCAGAGGTACCTATTCCCTTATAGGACTCTAAAGGGACCCAAAACACATTTAGCATTTCCCTGGAACATGTAGCTAACTTTTTATTTATGCTTGGGCAGATGTATCCTTCTGTTAACACCAGTCAGAATGCTTTTGTATCTCATGGATCAATATCTGAGCAATAAATCAATGGGAACCGTAGGAAAGGTTTCTTATTTTTGTGAAAAAAACAGGAATAATAGTTCTAGAAAATATCCCTGCCATCTTACAGATGTGTTTTTCACTTTCTTGAAATTCGCTTTCCTGAGTTTTACTTGTTATATATAGTCAGATGAAATCATAAGCATTAAATACTCTTTTTTTATTACCAAACCTTATTCAATATGTGGTTTTTTTAATCTTTTCCTTCTCAAAATATCTCATTCTCAACATTAAGTGAGAGCTGCATTTTTTTCTAGCTCTTCACAGACACCTGAAGCTTAAGTGGACTTCTGGACTAAGGATCATCAGGACATAAAACACCAAAGCAGAAAATGATGTTATGTCTCTTTCCCCAGAACTCACTTGGTTCCACCAAATTTGTCCATTTAGCCTGCAAATCAATCTGTAGACTAGCAATCTAAAGCTCTGCTTTTTAATGTTGTGCTCCAGTTTACTTTGTGACTGGAGAAATTGCCTAGATATGAAGTTACTTTTAACCTACTGCAAAGATGGGTCCCTCACTCCTTGGCACATTGCAGTTCCTTCAGTCTGACAGCCAGGGAAGTCTCCATTCATGATGTCTGTAATCATTATATTTTGTGATACAAAACTTGTGCTACTGTGTCACCTGGCCAACAAACCAGAAATTCTATAGCCAGATTATTTTTGGTTTCACTCATTATTTTCACATAGCTAATAGGATTAAAAATGTGCTGCTGTACTCAAAACAAATTCTTCTAAGATGCAGATAAAGTCAGAGACAAATAACAACAATCTAATTAAGTGTGCTGGATGATCAAAACTGACCTGATGTAGATTTTGGTTTCTACAGATTTCTGAACATTAGGAAAAAAACCCCAGAATTATGTTTCTAAGTTGGAATTCTCCCATTATATTTTCAATTATTTTTGATCTTTTTTGGTCCACTTTCTCTCCCATCTCACCTTAAAACAATTTACCAAATGTATATTTTGGAGATTGGTTTTACCGTTTCCTGCAGCCCTTATTGGCAAGCATTGAAAATAACAAGTAGATAACCTGGAGGGTGTTCAGAGGTGCTGCACAGAACCCTGTGTCTTGTGTTAATGTCCTAATAACTCTGTTTTGATGAAGTGGTGAAAATCATATGGACTTTTAAAGCTGGGGTTAGGAGGGAAGGTCAGGTTGTCAAGGGAAGCTGTGGTCCTTTTACCTTGCTCAAGCACAGAGTATGTTTCATGGCCTGGGGTTATTGAAGCCTGTTCCCTGCTAGATATGAACCTAGACAGATTCTAGTGTCTTCTGATTTGGGTTTGTGATTTACAGTTTAGGCCCATAATATTTCAAGTTTCTTGTTTACGGTCAGAGAATTGGGTACTTTTGACCTCCCCTGTGTGGAACTGAAAGCAGCTTTACAGCTAAAACAAACTTGTCGGAGTGGACAAAAAAAAAATGTCAACAGTGTAGTGAATTTGCTTGCAAGGGAATGTGAACCACATTCCACAGGGGCTCTGTAAAATTTTTAACTAGTTGTACCCTTTACTTGTAAGTGGATAGTAAACAGTTGCAGTGTAAATAAGACTTGGGATAGGTTTCTTTCCAGTCTGTGGATTACCAGAAGTGATATTTGTGCTTTCATATCCTGACAAGTGGAAAACTGGTCTTAAAAACTAGACTGCCAAAAAGGAGTAGACATCACTGTGACCTGTGAAACACTGGGATCATGTTAATGCAATCACAACCTAATGGGGAGAAGTCTTAATATTAGCAATGATGTACAAGAAAGAAAGTAGGTTTAGTACTGCAAGTAACTGCAAGTCTGGAAGAGGCAGAAGTAGGCTTCTGACATAAGCACATTTGGTACATTAACTATTGACAAAAGTAAAAAGTTGCTGAGGAGAGAGGTAAGGAAGCTGACTGAGTGTAAAACATTCAAGCTTTTTTAAACCAAAGCAACAACATATATAAGAAAGTTAAAATATGTATGAAATAGAAAAATTTTAATGGACATGCTTTTAAGAACTGTAGTCATCCTGCTTTTAATGTTCCTTATGATTAATGAATTACATTAATAATAGGTAAATACACCCACTTCTTACATGCAACAGTTACATATAAATCAGATTTAGTCCAGGGTTGCAATATATCATATACTCAGGGTTTTTTGAGAATGAATTACATTTACCATGCAGATCTCATACTGAAATAAGATACTGGTATCAGAAAACACACCAAAGGCACTTGTGGAGCAGAAGGCTGAGAGCATCCACTGTATGCATTCCATGCCCTTCCTGTGGTTCATGACTGCTGAGCAGCCCCTTCACGCCGAGTTGGTTGGTGGTGGTTGTAAGGTTGGTTCCTTGGGGTGTGGTTTCCACCTCTCTTATCTGTTATAGATAAAGCAGGATCAGTAAAAGCAAGGTTTGCCCAAGGACACCTTGTTGCTAGGGCAGCCAACCTTGTGGGAAATAGGTACTGTTGGTAGTTTATTATTTCTCAGGATTTGGCTGGATAGCAACGCATATGAGTTGGGCTTGCATTATAATTGTACAGTCAGCCTTAAACAATGGACCCTTCCACGAATTTCTCTTGGCAACTTCATGTTTTTAGTTCCCCCACATAGTATCACCAAGAGGGATGATACACTAACCTTGTTAATATCTGTGTGAGTAAACTTATTGGCTGCTCAGGAGTTGACTGTTCTTCTGAGGTGGAAACAAGGAATTGAAGAAGGAGTAAAAAAAGAGTAAGAGAAGGGATAAAAATACAGAATGGGAGAAGCAAGAAGGAAATTACAGTAGAAAATAACCCTGAACAAGATGTTATTGTAGAACATGTTTTTTTAACTTGTATTTTAATGACAATGTGAGGTTCGCTGCATGGAATTCTTTGATATAGGACAGATGCTTAGGTCAAAAATATTCTTATTTTGTAAAAGAACTTGCAACTGTCTCTTCACTAGATACACAAAGAATGAATCTTCTCTTGCTGAGCTGGAGTAAAACTTTAATATCTGGGGTGGAATTTATATCTAATCTCCCTGGTCTGTCTGGCTCACATACTGAGCTACTGGGCCAGGTAATTTAACATTCTGAAAGGGAAGCACACATGACACAAGCACAGAAGGCTTTGTTCTGATTTAACCTCAGATTATGATGCTATATTTACACAGATCTGTAAAGATATCATGCTCGGAAAACTTGGCATATATTCAGGAGTGTTTTGGATTCTTTAAAAAACACCTGTCAACAACTTTCCTCTTTTCCTAAGAATTCTCTGATTTACTAAGTTGTATAATTTCCCACTGCAGGTTTTAATTAATGTACCGTATCTTATTTATGGCCTGAGCTGGGAAATATTAGAAAATTTTGATAAAATCATTTTTGATGATCATGATTACTTCAGAGCAGTTGCTTTTCTTTGGCTCTTTTCCTTAGTTACTTCTTTATCTTCTTTGGTCTCTCTTATTAAAGGTAATTCCTGTCTTCTGAGAGTAAAATTGTGGGGAAAATTAAAATGAATAGTGATTTTATATATTATCTTGACTTATTAATTTTTATTTGATGAAAAGCTTGTACTGCTTTGATGAAATGTTTTCACATGTCATTTTCAGTTGCACCAGTACAGCTGCATATTTTTTTGTTTTTACCATCATATTTTGAACACAGGATATTTGTCTCTTGGCTCTATTTTCATGTGTTATGTAAATGTGGAGGTTTTCCTTTCTTTTGAGCAACATAAGGGCTGAGCACAACCCTGCAAAACCAGTAATAATGTATCTTATCATCTAAGTGCTCCCACTGAAATTTTAATACACATACCAAGTCTGGTCTTTCACTGAGAATTTATGTGGAAGTGAGAGCATGAAATGTCTTTTTAAATTTGTTAAAATGCATTGGATACATTATCCCAGAAATATAGAAAGCAGCTCATGTTGCATTTTAGTTTAGTCAGAGTTTAGTTGGCCTTTGGAGTCCCTTGTTATGAAAAGCAAAAGGTTCCAGGACAATATTGACCTTAAAACCACTAGATAGTCAAGGTTTTTCTCCCATGTGTATTCTAGGGAGTTTCAGAATATCTAACCCTATGTAAAAAAACCTCATAGACTCATATGGAGTCTATCAATAGGTTATACCAAATTTACTATGGATTATATGTCAGCAGAAGGAATTAATGTTGATGAGAAATAACATATATTTACGAGATTTATGTGAATTTTGTGCAAGTTTGTCACAAAAGGTTATAGCAGGAACTCTTAACTTTATGTGGATTGGAAGCTATTAGATTAAGTAAACCATCTACCAGTCATACTTTTAGAAGTTATTTTCTGACTGACAATCACAATGCTGGTACAAGATTTATATACACAGTAAGCAAAACTGGTAGCATTAACATGTGGCTATAAAATCTTCTTGGCATCCATAACTGTAAAAAAACTTAGGCAACTCAGCCGAAGTGACTGAAAGTATGCACTGAAGTATTGTAACAGCTAAAGTCCAGACCCTGCATTTTAAAAAGAAGAGCTTTGAGTAAAAAGTTGCTGTTGCAAAATACTTAGAGCTTTTTATAATTCCCTGACCTATAAAGTGACAACAATAAATGACACACAAAGGATTTTTCTCTTATTCCTATAGTTTCTGGCAAACAAATATCTATAATGACTTTTCCAGAACTATTTCTTTAAAAAATATCTTGTTAAATAGTATTTACACTGCAGCTGGAGTTCCTCTGTCTAAATGTCTTACTGTTTAAACAGCCTAATGCTCAATTCAGTTGTGAATCATACTGAGAATTAGAAGAGGGAAAGAAAACTTTAATGAAATCCTGATATTTAAAGGATTAGAAACCAGCTCTTGCTGGGATTGTAAGAGAGTATGGAGCTTCAGCATATAACTTTCCAAACCTTTTCTCATATGTTTCCTGCTGACAGAAGAGACAACTGCATACTCTAATTAGACCAACAAAAGAAGGAAAAAAAATAAAAACAACAAAACCAAACTGGAAAGAAAGAGGAATTATACTTGGCTCTGGCATTTCTGAAGCTGAAGGGCAGAGGACCAGGGGAGGACAGTATAAAGATCCTTTTGTACATTGGCAGGATTATTTACAAAAAAAAGCCATCTGACAGCAAGGTTCCTAGCCTCTATCTCTATTGTGGAAAGCCTCTTCTAGTATCTGAGAATCTACAAAATCATTTCAGTTATCCAGAGGCTATCTGTGATGAATACACTTGACTCCAGGCTGTACTTTGGTTCAGGCTGACTAGGAAGCAACAGAGACCTCATACCCTGTAATGAACCTCCAGGCTGGAATACTCCTTACCTGAGATTAAGATCCTTCCTTGCTCAAGATGGAGACACCCTGTACTTGTGACAGATCCTCAGTGACTGATAACATGCTGAATTAATACTGAAAACCCATTATTTAACCCGTGTAACTACTCAATATTGTTATAAAGGTATAGCTAATCCATTAGGCATAAATCATTGTCTAAATGAGAGATTAAGATTGGATCTAGCCACATCTAGGCTCCATCCAGAGTTTTGGCATGAAGCATGTCCTCTCTGAACCACATGAATCAATGTGATGGTCTTCCTTACCCCTTGTGCCTCCAGGTTCTGTATGGATCATTCCAAAATGTGTTACATCCCAACAAATTTTTTGAACTCTCTTATATTATTGTTTCATATGAATAAAACATTTTACTGCTTCTCTCTTTTGGTGAGGTGCATTCCACTCATCCATGACACCAGCTGAACAGAGTAGCTGCACCACAGATCAGAGGAAGCTATGAAATCATTTCCCAAGACTGTGAGAGATGCAATGTGGTTAGTCAGAGACTCTGAAGGTAGAAGTCTCTCAAAGAACTAGCTGGATCACCTTAAACAGAAGTTGTAAACATTTGATATTAGCAAAAAGCCCCCAAATACTTTCTTTTATTTAAGTCATGTCCAACTTTTCATCCTCAACTCCACTTTCCCAAAGACTTTCAAAAAAAATTCTCTGCTCTGTTCTACTCTCTATAAAAGGAAGCAATTATGTCTTGCATATCATCTCTGGGGATTTTCTGTGGAGGTGTGGTGTGTGATCAGGATTAGCATAAGTGACTCTTATTCCTGTTTGTGCAGTCTCTCATGCACAAGTAGATCCGAAGGGGACAGAAGAATGGCTGGAAAACGATGCTCTCTGTTTATCCCCAGATGGCATCTGGTTCCAATGGACCCATTGCCAGCTGTTACAAAGTTAATTTTAAGCATATTTCATTTTAGTTTGGATAAATAAATCTGTAATTATTTTGGAAAAGCACAATTTATTTCGAACTCAGTGAACTTACACATAAAATTAAGTATTATGATTGTTAGCAATTTCTGAATTAAAGATACTATTACAAAATTATGTCAATATTTGTACCCTCTGGATTTGAGTGGGGGAAGAGAAGATGAAGAATGTGGTTTTTAGGACATGGGTTTGTAATCTGTTCTTTCAAAACTACATTTTATAATTCACTAGGTTTTTCATCTTGATTTTCATCATGTCCTAGACTATCCTTCCTGCTGAAGTTCTAGCAGGAACAACTTTTTGCCAATCTAAAACAGGAGGATTTCAAAAACTCCCTGAAGAAATTTGGATATCTAGACTGAAACTTTCCCCTTTATCTGTTGGGAAGAGGGGGGCCGCCTTGTTGATTATTTTTTCTCCCCAGCCTGCTTTGTATGGGTGTGTAACTGGAACACATTTCTAGATAGGCATTCTAGGATTTCCTAACAAATGCTGAGGTATTTCAGCTCTTCATAAGTCTTCTAATTCCCCTTTGGCTCCAAGAAATCCCTGTAGTTTGTTTGGAATGACAGATTTGCTCATTTCCTACTGCAAAGGCAATTCCCTTAGAGATAGCTGCAAAGTTTTTGCAGTTCTTTCTACCAAGACCTGAATGTAATGTAAGTGCGGCACTTCCAGTCATAGAAGGTTCAGTCTTGTAATATTTGTGTGAGGATCAGAGGATGAGTTTTATAGTCTCTGTGTTATTTAGGAGCACAGGGCATAGATAGACATGGTTTGGGAGAAGTCATATAGGTGGTTTATGAACTCAGTGGGTTAATTTAAATAACCATTTCAAACATTTGCTATATGTCCATATTATTTATCAAACAATTTGGGATAGCTAAGGATGTCAGTCCATGAATTCCCATTCCAATCTCTTCCAGTATTTCTGATTAAAATTCAAGGCTGGCTATAGAGTGTTTTCTGGCATCAGTTATAACTGGGAAATCTGTCAGTACAGTGGTGTGAAATACTTAGAAACAATTTTTTTTTCTGGTCATCTCGAAGCAAATTCCTAGTCTTGTTAACTCTTGCTCTATATTTTTTGCATTAGATTACATTAGCGACAATGCAAGTTCTTCCAAAACACAAACTTCACAAAAGCCTTTTGTGAGCACTTTAGAATCTACTAAATGGTAGAAACTTAGGCAAGCAGAGGTGCTTTATTTCCATTGTCCTGTGGCCTTTCAATCCTACTTGAAAAAGCAGAAAATAGGTTTTTTAAAAAAAAAAATCTGGATATTTAGATTTCTAACTGGTTCATTAAATGTCATTATATAGTTCAAGAGAAGAACTGGAGATCACTGAAAATGTTTCTTTAAGAGAAAAAATATTAAACCCAAACCTTCCTGTAGGTTTTAATGAGAAAATTTCTACTGAACGTGGGAAGAAAGAGAGAAAGCACCTCTATTCCTGAAGATGAGTTTCAGGTCACTATCATGAAAAAGTATGGCACAGCAGGAGTTTAGAAACAGACCTGGCACAGTGCAAGAAATTTATACTCTTATGCACTTACTGCCCTTGGATGGCTCTTACGCGCAGGGTGTGATGGTTTTTGTTTCAGAAAAATCTTGGCTTTGTCTTGAGGTAAAATGCATACGTATGCATATGTATTTTATAAACCAGACTTTTGTCCAGTTCCACTGAGAAGACCATAATATGACACTGGAGAAAAATGGATAACTTCTGTCCAGAATTGCTCAATTTTGATCATAACAGACATATTTTTATTTAATCCATTCAAAGCAAAGCGGAGGGCCAGGGCTGAACAGCAGAAAAAAGCTTCCAGTCACTGAACCGTTGCTTTTCTTAATTTTGTTTTTTGAGAGTGTCTCAGAACTGGTCTCATCAAAGCATTTCAAATTAAATTTATACAGTATTTTTTGAAACTAATGTTTTTTATTAAAAAAAATAAACAAATGGAAACTTTTTATGTTCTTGGATAAGTACGAAAGATTTTAGGGCAGCTAAGGTTTCTAATTTCCTTCATAATTTTTTTTACGGACATTCAATTTTAAAACAAAATATGATGGTTTTTAAAAACCTAGGTTGTTTTGCGTGAGAAATTTTCTTGCACTATAGTCCCTAGGTATTTATGATACGAATCATTATGTAATTGAAAGTAACATTTGCAAATCATTTGCTTGGCCTGATGAAGACTTATTAATATTCCCTAGTGCCAGAAGAAAAGTGGAGCATGCACCTTACATGCAGTCCCAGAGAGACCTCCATGCAGCTCCTTCTGCTGATGGGAATCTGGCATATGCTCCTCCTGCACCTGCTGCTTTGCTGTTACTCAGGGACATATTGTTGCTCTCACATCATCTGCTTCTGATCAGCTTTCAACATCTGCCAAAAACCCAAGGACACATGCAGGATTTTCTGTAGTGGAATAGGAGCAAATACATTTTCTTCCCCATGAAAAATGTGCCCATGCACAAGAATTATCAAGTACCATACCCCTTGTTACCATAAGCAGATCGTTCTTGGGAGACCTTTGGTATCAGATTTGGACTGGCATCAAGGCCCTGTTAACGGGAGCTTTCCCACTGATCCTGATGGCTTCTGAATGAGGCCCCATCAAAGACACTGGCATAAGTTCAAACAGTCTCTGATGAATATCAAAGACATTCCCAAGTGTCTGCCACCATTCACGTGCAGTCTTGTCTGACTCAGGAGACCAGCCTATGAAAAAGAAGAAAGGTAGGAGGTGGAAAAGCACGGGGTGATAAATGCAGAAGTAATGTAACTAAAATTTAAAAACTACCAACAAACTGTTTGACCTTTATGAAAACTAAATGCAGTTGCCATTAAGTGATTTTATTTTATTNTTTATTTTATTTTGCTGTTTTCTATAAGGATATGTGTAGAAACTCACTACAGCCCCTCAGCCCTGCCACTTCAAAAAATACATGCACCTTTCTGGTGCTGATGGTAGAAAATAAAAGAAGTCTTATGATAGCAATATGTGTTTTCTCTGTGTTCTAAAGTCATGAGTACCTTTCTTTGAATCAGTTTGTTAGAGAAGTAATGGAAAAACAGCTTTGAAGAAACCTATTAGCATGCTGAACGACATAAATCATTCTGAAAGTCATATTTTAAGTGCCCTTACAGTACAGTAGTACATCATCTGTCATTGGGTCATTGGGTTATTTTAGGGAAAATGCTAAGTAGATTCCTGTTAGTTCTAGCTTTACTCTACTTGCTGACAAACCAGAGAAAATTGTGCCAAAACTTGAATGTTTTCATGTGTCAACCTAAATCACTTTTCATAGAATATTTTACTCTGAGTTTTTTCTATTATGATTAAAAACCCCTCCCAAAAAATAGTTCAGAATATTTTTCACAAGATATGCTAGAGAAAATAAATCATTCTTTGTAATGCACACCACAGAAACTGTCATGCTTTTGAGTGACTGCTCATTCAGTTGCATTCCATGAAAGTATCATGGGATTAGGGAACATTCAGGCTAAATCCAGTCTCCCTTCTAAACTGTTGACACCAAGATTACAACTGATTTTACCTGAGCACCTGAAAGGAAGAGAGAATATTTACCTGTTTGGTATATCCATAATAATGAATGTTCTGTGTTTAAACAGGAAACCTGTGCTCTTCTCACTGCTTCCTTAATGTGGAATTTGTATGGATTTTAAGGCACAGAAGACTCCTAGGAACAGTATGGCTTGAATTTCTTTTAGCTATAGAATGACTGCTGATAGGACATGGTATTAAACTGAGTAGAAAATAAATGGAGTCTAATGCATATCTTTGCTCTCAGTATAACACAACAGCTCTCAATAAAATAAATAGCCAATGGGATTTTTTTTACATTTTTGTGTGTCTCTGTGTGTGTGTATACACATTTTATGTATTTTATCTACACCAAAAATTGGTTTGGGCAAGTGCAAACGAGTGACTAAAATTCTAAGGGTTCCATGAAAAGTCTGATGTGTTTTACAGAAATCAGAAGTGTGATAATGGACATTTAACCAGTATGACCAGTAATGGTACATGGCAACAGAGAAAAAATAATAAAGTTTTACTTGAGACAGTAACTTTACACTTTATTTCAGGGAGTCCCAGACCTTTGTCCCTCTGCGTGTTCCCACCAGCAGTGGGGACACACAACATTTGTAGCAACATCCAGGATAAGAGCTAGGAAGACATGCTTGCCAGAACATAAACTCCAAAAAACATTGGGAGAGGGCTGACATGTCCTCTTGGTCGACATGGTAGGAATCCAGCTTACATGTGCAGCAATGCAATGAAAAACTACCTTACACAATAGTTTGTGAGTTTTATCCACACAAAGATGAAATATTTCCTAGTTGTTATCTAGTCTTCAATACATTACATGGTTTCAGCCAGACCAATAGATTGCCTGGAAGATACTTGACTTGAATGAATTAAATAGCTGACACTAAAGTATGACAGAACCGAGCATGGATATCTGGACCTGTAGAGCTTAAGCAGTTCTCTCCTTCGACACAAAAGCCTTTCTCTCTTCTATTTACGTGATTTCTGAATTTTCAAGAGATCAACTCCAGAAAACCAGCATCTTACAGATGGGAACAGCTCTATGTACTGCCACATGCATAGTCTCACTTGCTCTCCCTTTTACTCATATGCACACATGCAGAGGCTGGCACAAAGGGCAGTTTTGCAAGAGCTAAGATGTTACAGCACCCCTTCACACAGAGCCAAGTCTCAGCACATTTCAACAAATAATCCCGTCTAGCTTTTATTTCTTCTCACCTCCCACCTTTGCAGGGAAGGGTTGTCATGCTAGGCAGCGTCCCCAGACACTGCCTTTAAATGTCCTTTGGCATTTTTAAATTATGCTGAAATCCCTTTGCAGATATGTTACAGTCTGTAAAGAGTTATTGGGAAGGATACACAAGGCCTTTTTTGTGCTCAGCAATATCCTTATTTCTGGCTGGCCCAAAGACCAGTGCTGTGGAAAGGAACATCATGCAAGAAGGTTTGAAAACAGCTAGGAGGAACACAGCGTTCCAAGTCCAAATATCTCCAAAAATACCTCTAAAGTAGCTTAGCATGAGTGACAGTTAAAAGAATGAGCAAAGAGGAGAGGGACTGAGTTTTTCCAGACAGGGAAGGATAACCAGTATTTGTTTGTTTTTTGAAGAAAAATCCCACACTGTATCTGAACGCCAGACTCCCTTATAAAGGGACCCACATAAATCAGTCTCCTCCCCTCTCCCTGTCTCTGCACAGCAAACCCTGCCCAGAGCGACAGACTGCTCCTCTTCTGCTCCTGTAAGGGCCTCTGAGCTGTCTCTCTGCTGTTTGTCTGCAGTGATTCATCCCAGGATGTGAACCAGGAAAAGCAGGCTAAACTGTCTCTCCTGCTAGGAGGGAGGGGGGAAAAAAGGGACCCACGTGTTCCTAAAGTATCCGAGTGTCTGGTTCTCTCTGAAAGGGAGGAATAACTGCAGGGCTGGATTTCAGAAGACCACAGAATTTTAAACATGAGGGATGTTTTCAATAAACACTGAAGATGTTTGGCTCATAACACTGTTCAGATTATGCATCTCGGTCTGCATGCTGCGGAAATCTGTCTCCACAACATATGTCAGCAACCTAAGCATTCAGTTGTGTTGAGTTTCTCAGTGCTGGAACAACATGAAATCTGCTGCTCTCACTTCTTGCTGCTGTCACCCATGACTGTCATTTGCCTTAAGTCACCAGACTAGGAGGGAGGCTGAGGGGAGGGGGAAGAGGCAGCAAAAGAATTCACCTTGATGCATGTGCTCCTGGGCCTTCATCAACTACTTAGAGCAGATTCTCCCATATGTCTCCTTGTCTCTGCTCCACTGTCTTCCTTTGCCTAGGCTGGAGCATGACTGTTTTTTAAGAACTCAGGTAATCCAAAGAATTGTATTCTTTGGCTTGCTCCTTCAGTTCCTGCTCTGGTCTCAGAAAAGTTTTACTTCCTTTAAGATAAGACTGAAGTCTTATCGTGATAACTATAGTGGGCTTCAGATAAAACAAAGGTAAAACAAAATTAAAACCTTTTTTTTCATTATCTTCTTTGATCTCTCTGCACCACACCTGCCTCTAACTTTAGGATTCACCCTGCTTGGTGAGACACAGCTTCTTGTGAAGGATGTGCTGAGAAATCATTGTACAGGAGCTATACCTGCTATGTCAAAGCATGGAGTTTTAAACCTGCAAAATAACTATCTAACAAAGTTTTAATAAACAGTGTTCCTTGATGGCAGAAATTGCCATGAAAGCCACTCAGAGACTTTGCAAGAGAATTGCACAGATGTATACTAGTAGCTTATCTACCAAAGCTAACAGTAAATACAAAAATAACAGCGAAAGTCTTCAATAAGGATGAAAAGCACTTGGCTGTTAGAAGAGAGTTCAGTTTGGAAAGGAAGTCTTTTAATTCTATGAGATAATGCCAGATCATAGTACACACTGGGTAGCCCTGTAATCTCAGACAGAAAAAAAAATTAAATTTTCTACTACTCAAGATTGGCCTAACTGTATTTTTGCTTTTGAAAACATCTTAAGCAAAAGATGTAATAAAAAAAAGAGTTTTTTCAACTTCTAAGTACTGAATAGTTTTTTTGGCATCTGTCAGAGGTAAAAAGGTATTCTAATTTTAAATATAAGTGCAGTAAAGCTGGGGCTTTAACTGCAGCAATTATTTGTATATCAGTAAAGTAACTAGCAACAACAGTAAGCTGTTACATAAGAAATAAATTTGTTTTGAAATTAGAATGAATGCAAGGTTAAGATGATTTTCAGCATGATGAGAACACCCTCCCCCCCACACACAATATATTTGATTTCCTTCTTCTGTGCATTACCTGGCACTGAAGATGCAGACACTCAATGTATCATCTCTTTTCATGTGAAGACAGACTGACAGCACACAGCCAGGCAGCCACAACTTGGAGACAACCCCCTTGCTACCCACACCAAGGACTGAGCACAGATACCCCACTGTCTGACATGCTGAGGGAGAAAGGGAGTACACATAGTGGTTTCAGATGTGCAAGGTTAACCTGATATGCTCAGCTGTGGAACTTAAAAAATGACTCAGAAGATGCCAGTTGCACTACAGAGAATCTGGAGCTCCTTCACTTTTACAGTGAGGGAACTGTGTGCAATCTTGGCAGGGTCCCGTGGTTTCCAGTGCAGGAACAGGGGAGCTCTAAGCCTATGTTTGAAGAGAATCACTCCACAGAGACTGGAAATTCCTAATTACTGCAATATATAGGTTAATGGACTTTTTTTTTCCCCTGCAACTTCAAGATATCAATAAATGTGCAGAAGACCATTTCCCATTCCTTTCTGTATTACTGTTAATTTAATAGTCACAAATTTCAGAGCAATTTCTTTCTTTCTTTCCTGATTTGTTATCACTCCCTCAGTACCCATCTCATGGTGACCCACAACCCCTGTAACTTCCACAGCACTAATTAAAAGGCAGGAGTGTGGTTTGCTAAACATAATGAGGAGCTCTACACAGAAGTCAGGATCATTATTACTTAGGACTAGCTAGCAGAGTCTGCCAACTCTTGGTTTATAAAATCATAACATACAACTTACACACACCAATATAAGTGCTCTATATCTAGTAAATCCCGTGAATGTTGGTGGGTCTGTACCGTTTACATTTATTATCTCCTTAAATTGGAATTCATACAAATTCCAAGGCCTGTTCTTTCTGTCTGCTGCCAGGGGAGATATTTGGCATACATTTTGCTCTGTGTTGCTATATGAAATGACAAGTGGGTTTTCAAACCTTGTAAATATATTCCAGAATTAACAACTGTCCCAGGAAAAACGATCTGGCAGTTTGACTGTAACTGGGGGAAGACATATAGCTGACTAGCAGTACAAAACAATGCCATAACTCAATAATATTTGATTGTGTAGTAGACCCCCAGGCATAATCTATATTTCATCTGCAATATTTTCCTTTTCCAAAGTGGAGGAAATCTGGTTTTGATTGCAGTATGGACAGCAAGGAAACTCCTAGTGTAGAAGAGCAGGGCAAAAGTGATGGAAGCTGGCTTTGGGGATCTTCTCTTGAGGAGGTGGTATGTGAGAGAGGAAAGGATAAATTCACTTCATTCCCTGCATGTGAAAATAGCCCAGCACACAGCAAGGGACTGCCACCACCAGGGAGCGGATCTGCAACCACCTGTGGTGGTCCCTGATCAGCAGTAGCTCAAGATGCACTGTGTGAATATTTACCAACATGAATTTCAGGCCAGAAAAGGGAGCTGGAGGTTAATCTTCATAGGAAAGCAGATCCTCACAGTGTCCTACACAAAGACAAAGCTAGGGCTGCTTATTATGGCAATGTAAGTATTGTATCTCCATAGATGCAGGCTTATCAGTTGTCATGGAAACTGTCCTGGGACTGGCCCATTAGAGGTGAATGGAATCAAGACTTCTCACCAGCTGATATGGTTTATCCTTTGTATGCTTTTGGTTGAGTCCTACGAATGGCCCTGTGTAGTGGTGCAAAATTCAAAAGGAATTTCTATAGCCCTGGGGAAACCTAGGTTCCATCTATATCTCTGTATCCCCTAAGCCATGAGAACAAACCTGCTGTTGTTTCAACTGCCCTGCAAAAGAGCTGCTGAGGGGTTTGTGGACTGTGAGTGTGTGTGCAGGGAGAGGCAAGGCATAACCATGTAAAAGGTCAGGAGCTGACTCCCTGAGCTGGTGAACAATGTCAGAAATACTGTTGGGAGCTCTCAAGACTCACTTCTCTGTCTTTGGTCTATGTTCCAATTCACACAGAATTCTCAGACGCCTGAGAGGGTACTCTCTCTTCAAAGATAATGCTGCAACAGAGAGAGAGAGTACCTTGCATGGCACCTTGGCGTGGAAGAGACAGCAGATGGAACAGGCTTGATATGGAATGTAAAGGGGTTTTGAGCCAAGTCCATAACCACTTTTGTGTGTAAAGTTGGGGCCATCCTGCCAGAATAAGAAAATAAAATGCCCTGTGGGGTCAGTGGAAATGTTCATCCAGTCCTGGCAGTGGCCGTAGAAGAAGCCAGGCAGGAGATCACGTGAGCCTCACCAACCACTGATGTCAGTCCCACTGGGACCTCCTCAGCAGTCACAGCTTTTATAGAAAGAATGCCAGAGTTTAAGAGGTCAGAAGATCTTTAGGATCTGACTTGGCAGACCATCAGTAGGCTAGAGTAGGGTATTTGCTCACTTATTGAGACTCAGTTTGCAAACACCTCTTCAGAGTGCTTACCTTGAGGTGTCCCCTTATGCAAAAACCAGTTAGGAAGATAAATCTCAGACCTTGCCTACCCTGGTATAGAGACAGGTGGTGGGTGGGTTGCTTTTCCTGTTCTTTTTCATGAGTTAAGGGACTGCAGGAATGAAGGAAAACGAAATGCAATTAATTCCATATTATCACCACTGCTGCTTCACCTTTGTGGTATTTATTTGTGATACAGAAATAGTAGCTAGTCAGAAATTCTTTGACAAACTGTTTTGGGAGTTTTTTGGGGTTTTTTTGTCAGCGAGGTTTCCTTGTGACGAAGATATGAACTCAAGGCAAAAATGTCTTTTTGAATATATCTCTAAGACTCTTTCCACATCTTCTCTCTACCTCAAACTTTCTTTCATAGGAAAGCAAATTTTTTACTGAGTTTTGCTCTGAGGCATACCTATGTTAAAGAAGGTCTGCTGTTAGCTTTTGGACTGAGACTAAGATGAACTAGGAAAGTAACTGAGAGCCAAAATAAAGACATATATTTCATGTTAAGTCAGTTTTGAATGTCAATTGACTCACGAAAGTGAACAAGTGCCCATGTGCCAGACTACTCTCCTAGAAAAAGATATGCAAGTTTTTAATGCAGAATTAGAAAAAAAAAATTACAAATTATCTAATTGATGATTAATAAATGTATGAAGTAATATTTTAAAAATACCAAAACAACATAATTTCTGGATTTTGAAATAGATTAAAATATTGATGAATTAAGGAAAAAAGTATATAACCCCCCAAATATTATAAAATTAAATACAGTTTTCTATTTGGGAATTTACTGTTCCTATCCCCTGTTTAAGTTTGGAACATTTCATCTTCAATAAATATTTCTATTCGTACATGGTCTTCTGGAACAGTCCCAGTTTAAATGAAAAGACCAACTTCTTCTAGATTGCCACCTCATTTATACAAGCCTGGCTGGAAAAAGTAAATTGAATGAGTTTGGCCTCATTTTTCTAATGCTTAATTTATGCAGCAATACACATTTACATATTAGTTCAAGAGGGCTTTTTCAGGACTAGCCTCTGAAGAAAGGAAGTACAGGTCTGAACAGTTTTGCTTTGCCAATTTCCTTTAAAAGATTAAAAAAAAAGGAGCAGAAGTGCTCAGAAAACTTCTGCAAATTCCATCCAGGTGTCATGAACTCAGATAACCCTTTGAAAGATCCATTTTAAAGAAATAACTTTAAAACAAAAACTACCTGTGGCCTCTTTGGTTTTCCCTAGGTCTTAGGATGTGAAAGCATTATTTTTAATATTTTCAGGAAAACAGAAAGGTACTAGTAAAAACATTGAATGTGGGGAGTTGGGATTTTCAAGCACATGAAGTGAATGCCATGCTTGTCTTTCTTCTTAATTTTTGCCTTTTTTAATTAAAAAGAAATTATAGGAAAAGTTACAGTGATGATACTTGAGAATAGACAAGATGAACCACTGAGCTTGAAGGGCAGATATCAGTGGCACAAAATCCAAGTGGAAGGTGGGTGCTGATGGTGTTCCTCAGGGAATGATCTGGGGCAATGAAAGTTTAAATGTGCCCTGGGTAATTTACTTTACAGATAAAATCCATATGAAGGAAACTGTCAGTAAAGTGCAGGGCAGGGCTGAAACTCAAAGGACTCAGAGGAACCTCATTAAAGTGGAGAAATGGGCTGACAGGAACCTCATGAAGAGTGATGAAGGGAAACCCAGTGTCCTCCCATTGGGGAGGTATAACCATAGGCACCAGTACAGTCTCAGGGCCAAGAAGCTAAAAAGCTGCTTGGCAGAAAAAGACCTGGGAGTCCTGATGGAAAACCACGAGTCAGCAGTGTGCTGAAAGCCCATCACATATCAGGCTGCAGGGGGAAGAGCAATGTCTACCAGCTGAATGAGGGGATCCTTCCCTTCTGGTCAGCACTGGAGAGATACATCTGGAGTTCTGGGTCCAGGTCTGGGTTCCCCAGTGCAAGGGAGAAAAGGACACCCTGGAGGTACTTCAGTGAAAATCCAGAACCACCACAGGAACACTGGAGCACATGATGCATGAAGAAAAAGTTGGCTTGTTCAGCCTGGAAAAAAAGGGGTTCAGAGAAGATTTCATTGCAAACTTCCACTAGCTAAATGTGAGGTATAGAGGAGACAGAGCCCGGCCTCTCTTGGAATTACAAAGCAAAAGGACAAGGGACACTGGACTTGAGTAGAAGCAAACAAAATTTGGACTTTGTATAAAGAAAAGTTTATTTGCTGTGATGGTTATCAAACACTGTAAGGGAAAGCCTGAAGATATGTGGGTCATCGTCACCCCTGCAGGCATTCAGAACTAAACTGGATGCAGCTCTGAGCAATTTCCTGGAGTTTCACACTTGTCCTAGCTTTGAATAAAGATTTGGGCAAGAAAACCTTCAGACAACCCTTTCAGTGTACATTATTCTTTGATTGTATGTCATCTTGTTATTGATAATGACTATATATTTATGAAAAACCAGATGACATTACATATAAAATTTTACTAGCTGGCAATGCTTACATGACAGGAAAGAAAGATGGGGTTAAGAAGAAATGTACATAATATGTGGTCAGTGAATACACAGAATTTTGTACTATACATGAGAGAGCAAGAGGGGTATTAGGTTTTGATGAAACAATATCAGGGACTGGACCTGTGCACGTATGAGGATGTTTTGTCCAAGGGATTAGCAGGAGCAGAGTGTGGGCCAGGTGTTTGTTCCCGTGGGCTGAATTCAGTCCATCACTCACTGCAAGCCATTTAGGCTGTTTGCAGATGATGTAACACCATAATATGAAAATAAAGTTCTGGTTTATATTTAATCTAGGCCTAATTACAGAATGTGTTACAAGCCTTGTAAAACTCATTTGTGAATTGAACCTCTTGTGATTTTTCCATGCTTGTCCCAATGCTTCTTATGTTTTACATTTGTCCTTCACATAATGAGGAACCTTCATCAAATGCTGATGTAATTATCATTAGAAGCATAAACAATTTCTGAAACTAAGTCAAAGGTCTCATTTTTCTAAGCAGTTCCTAGGGAAAGAAATTATTTGAAGCTTTGAAACATACTTTCCAATTTCCTAGGTCTGTAGTTTTCATGAAGTATGTAAATGCTAAACACGTACAAATTAATTCTCTGATGGCCTGTGTTAGCGGAGAGCAAATCTGTCAAAGCTTTTGTGAAAAGAATTCTTCCTATTAACTATCAACAGAAATTAAAGACCTCTCCTTCTTTTTTATAGTGTTTGTCTCGAGCTGTCTGAAAGGCATAAGAAAAGTCATTAATCCTTCCCTTCCCTTCCCTTCCCTTCCCTTCCCTTCCC
>VZDJ01000141.1:596005-635648 GCA_008694505.1 Cyanoderma ruficeps
GAGAGGAGAGGAGAGGAGAGGAGAGGAGATAAACAGTTTTCTGATAGTTGTTCTCACCTAAACTCGTTGTCCTTTCTTTTTTAATCAGCAGTATACTGAAAGAATGGTGCTGATTAGGCAGTGTATTGTGATTTCAGATTGCAGTTCACTCTGAGCAGATCATTGAGAAAAGAGGCATTTCTGAAAATGTGAATCTTTAGAGCAAGCAGAGACAGGGCAGGGCCACAGAGTTCAGATCCAGACATGCATCGCAATGTGAGTGCCGACCCAGTTAAAGCTCACAAAAAGATCTGTCAGCTGGAAAAGCTGCTCTCAGGGTCTGATAAAATGCTTAGGAGAAACCAAGGGTGCTTTGAACACTGCCAGTGCATCACTTGCTGCCTTTTTAAATTGGGAAAAATTCGGAATCAGGGTCACAGATAAACTCTCTGAGCACAGAATCAGCACTGTCAGGAATAAGTAGGAAGCACTGTTTTTATACATTACAGAGATTGAATCTTCCTGAAAATTTTATTAGTTGTACGTTTGTACTATTGCATATCATGTAAATACTCAGAAAATCAAGTGCTTGTCAGATGGTTTGGCTTTTCAAATTTTATTTCAGAATATCATCAGAAAAGTGAAAGGACAGTATTCAAAATGTAATTTTCTAATACGTTGAAGAATGGAAAAAGAAGGATGAATTTTTATTTTATAATCTATTAAGGTCTTTTTTGTTTTTTAAAAATTGCTTATAAGCTAATATTTCTTATTAATGGAGAAAAGCACTTTCTTTTTACTTTTCAAAAGCTATTTTGTTAATCAAAGAAAGAAACAGAAAGTTAGAAACTAAGACATTGTGAAAGCAACAAAAAACATTTTTCCTTTTTCCCACTAGAAAACTAGAGGAAATAAGAAAAAGTAGTTTGAAATTTTGCATATTATTCTCATTTCTAGGTTTTGGCTTTGTCCTTCCTTATATATCCTACACTTCCTGAGATGAAAAAGTGAAGAACAAACCTTTAAGGTAAAATACCTAACTCCATTATAAAAAAATAATAAATTGAAAATAGTGCAAATGTTTTTGGAAAAGTTTTGGAAAGATGATTTTTTTTTCAAAGTTATATGCATCAAAGAATATTAGTTAGATTAGAAAAACATAAATAGCATTTAACCAAGCTATTAGAAGTATTGTTTCTTGCTATCTAAATATGTTTATATCATATATATATATATGTATTTTTAGAAATATGTGTATATGTGTGTGTGTATATATATATATATGTATATATCTGGTTTATAANTATATGATAATAGTTTCTATGGTGTTCAATTTCATATTTGCACATAGAGTCAGAAGAAAGGTAATGAAAAATCAGTCCAGCCTAAATGAGAGATGATTTCAGTTGTAACTCAATCTGGGAACAAAATTAATTACTTAACATTAATTAATGGTCGTCTTTTAAGAACCAGTAAGGTCAGCTTTGGTGTAATCTGAAGGATTGCAAATTAGTGGTTTTATCCTTTAACCTTTTATCTTGGGACTAACGAGATGGTTGCTCTCAATTACTGAGCCATTCCTTTTGTCCTTTTAAAATATTGGGATTACATTAGCAGGTGTCCATTTCTTTAAAATGTGCCTAGTTCTGCCCAGTAAGTGAAAAATTGTGAGTGACTCTGAGAAAGATCCTCTTCTCTCAACAATAACGAAACAGTGTCATGACTGCTAGCATGAATACATACAGGAATATTTTGAAGGAGAAATTTTCTTGCAATTGTTCTTATACAAGAATGTGGTAAAAGAGGTTTCTGATTTACCAGCCTTAGATAACTCCTTAAATAACATCAGTAATAGGTAAACATGAGGGACGTTGGGATTCAATGATGATTGAATTTTCCATTTACAGTTTCAAAGTTTATATATTACGTTGCAACTTTATTTTCATTAATCCCTTAAGGCATTGAAACTACCCATTGCAGACATAATAGGAGAACTCCCCGAATTTCTTGCCTGAGAAAAAGCTTTGAGAATAACACAAACTAGTAATGAAAAATATTAATCGCACCTGTTTCCTATCCCAATGAGAATATTTTCTAATGTTTTTCAAGTTCAAGACACTGAAGTTTCTCCTTCTGCCCTCAGGGGATTCTTCTATTGTCTAATAGATTTCATTATCAGGATGTTTTACTTGTTCTAAACTCCCTGTCTTCCTTTCACCTCATTTCTGCTATTAAACACTATTGACATACACATCTTCAAGAAAGTGTTCAGTGTGCAAGTGATTTAACATGAGAAGAGGCATAAATACCAATAATAGACAGCAGAATCTATCACACTACTTTCTCATTTTCTAAGGTGCTTTTAATCCCAACACTTAATTGCAGCTGACATTTAGAGAGGCCCACATTTTAAACCTCAGGCAGGTAGTGAGCAGTCAGATTAACAGTTCATTACAAAATCCTTCATGTTGGCATAAATCCAATAAGATATGCTAAGGAGTTGTTATGAATTCTTAAAACCCTCTCTCCCTGTACAATTATGTACCAATCATTGGAACATCACTGCTGGCATACTCAATAGCTCACAATTATGTCAAACTGTCTAATATTTGTCAACATTTTTCTCTTTCATCTTTTAATTTCTCTCCACTTTTTTTCTCATAAATATTTGGTGCAATGGAAGCCACATAATTAGTGCTGAAAGCAACAGTTTAAAATGAAGAGTGTAGTTCTATTATTAATATAAGCATATGTTTCAGATGGGTAATAACTTACTGCATATCATTTTATCATGTTTCTTTATGGAATTCAAATCCTAAAAAAAGGTGACTTGTATATTTTCTTATGAAGACCATTTAAAATTTCTTTTTGCCTCAGTATAGTGATTTTCAGAACATGTATCATTCTGTCTTACACTGGAATTAGATTCTGATATTTAATTTTTTATTTTTTAATCTGTAAAGAGAAGGAGTTTATATTCTAATGTTTACACTTCTCTTTTGCTACAAACTAATGCAAATTAGTGATTTTTGGATGTCAGATTTAAGTAACTGTCCTTGATTAAAAAAAAGAAAGTGAACGTTCAAAAATAATTTTTTCAGTACTTTAAACATATATTCTGTCTTGAAGATCTGTGAAAGAAAGGAAATTCATTTATCCATTCTGATTTGTTTCAGTTTGAAGATAGTTCATCCATCATGCTGTTAGGAATTTTAGAAAGTACTTAATACCATTTTACTTTTAGGGAAGCAAATAGAAGCAGATGTTGAATGATCTGCTACAGAACATGCTAATTACTCCACCATATATGCAACTTGCTCTGTCATGTGAACCTGGGATTAGGCAATCAGCTTCAAGATTTTTACCCCCCAGGTATTTTAAACCAAAATATAATGTGAATATTAATAATAAAAAAATAGAATCCTACAGAAAGCTATATTTTTAATTCAAACTTGTACTACAAAACATTTTTTCTTAATTTTACTGAAAATTTAAAGTGTTAATTACCTCCCCAAATCACATTTTCTTACCTCTGCTACCCAGGCCAAATTTTCACACAAATTTATTTCAGAAATGTTATGAGGAGTCATCCAGACATCCAACTATGACAAGATATAAAAATACAAATCAGGATAAGGAAATGTGACCTTGATTTTTCTCGAGGAACATGTGGTAAAAACTTGAAGGAAAATCACAGGAAATAAGAGACTTAGAGAAATTGTACTAGGCTAGTTTTTCCCTTTTTAATGTCTGAGCCATAGGTCCTGCTTTAGGCATAATTCCTAGGAAAACCAGACTGCTGCAGTGTTCATAACTGCCTGCAACAGATGTTGAATGCACTTTTCTCCTCTCCCATCCATACAGATGGAATGTGCATGCTTGTGCTCCAGCTTACTTGCGAAGGGAACAGACAGATCTGTCAGGAGACTCTCAGTAAGAAACATCACATAAAGCATCTCTTTTCCTGTACAGACAAAGGCCCCAAGAAGTGGAAGGACTTAATCATGTGCGCATGGATAATGAACAATTGTGTGACACAAACACGCTCTTGAACAGGAGTGTCTGCATATCTAAGGCGATAGTGTTTAATGGGAAGAAGCAGAATTTGAAGGTAAAAGTATCTGTCAGCTTCCGACTAATAATACATATTTCTACTCCAAAGGTTATTGCAAAAGAAACATAGAGGTTATACAGGCATTTCATCTCAGTATTTTTAATTCTTTAAATGTTCTAGGCTAGATTTCTTCAAGTAATATGAGGAGACACAGACCTGCACAGAGAGTGATTGCTGACCCCTATCTCTGTCACCTCTCTAGGGCATCATCTTGGGATGAGATTAAGTAGAAGATTTCCATTTTCTTCCCGTCTGCAAAAAAGAAACTGCTGACCACACAAGATTTCAATCATTGACATTTAGACAAGAGATTGATTTTATCTATTAGTGTCACCATCCATGAGAATCTGGCTTTGAAGCACCTGGGTACCTCTATCTTCTCCCACTGCATTGCAAATCCCATGTCTCCAGATGTTTCATTAAGCCACAGAGAGCTGATGCACACTTTCCAAGTTCTCTTCAACACAGGCTGCTTTATTTATCCTTGCAAAACTTATCACCAAGTTCCAGGTCATGCTATCAGATGCACCAGACAGCAATGACATCTTCTAAAACATCAGGTGAAGAACAGGGGCATGGATTAGGTGGTAAAACTCCATGGCAAAAAAAAAAAAATCTGCCTGTAAAAGACAAGGTGCTTTCCTAGGTCCCAGGAAAGAACAGATAAAGAATTTTAGGGAGGCTGACCCAAACCCCCTGCCTTCAGCTTCTGTTGCTGTAATTTGCCCATGTGCATAGCAACATGTGCATGGTAATTGCACCCCCTCAAAAAAAGCACAGAGCATGAACAGTTCTCAAAAACATGACCGCAGCACAACAGGTATGAGTGTGAGCCACATGGATACACGCTGCCTACTTGTGTGAGACCCCACCTGCTGAACAGCTCTGGTGAGAGGAATATGATTTTGGTAGAAATTCAACTATCTGAAAAACCCTTCTTTAAAGCACTTGGCTTTCTCCAGAGATATGAAAGGTGAAAGTGCCTTGAAATCAGCTGCTGTCTTTGGACTCTGGCAAAAAGATCACATCTAATGGGCTGCTTATATCTACTATCACAAATCAAATCCTTAAAGATAACTTTGAACAAAAATTACCAAAACACTTTTTGCCAATCAAAATAGCAACTGCTCATAGAGACAACTGGCTACAGTCTCAAGAATGGATCAAGTACAAAATAGACAATCCTTTACTGATACGAAACAGACAAAGAGCCATTTACCCACATAGATGCAATAAAATATTTAATTGTATATGCAAGCGTGCACCAAGTTCAGCTATTAACCTATAACTGCCAAATCCTCCAGTAAACCCTGTCTCTAAGTGCCACATCCGCATGACTTTTAGATACCTTAAGGTATGGGGGTACCACCACTCCCCTGGGCAGCCCTTTCAATGAAGAAATTCTTCCTAATACTCAATCTAAGCCTCACCTTATGCAACTTGAGGTCATTTCCTCTTGTCCTTTCATCTGCTGCTTGGGAGAAAAGATCAACCCTCACCTGGCAGTACTGACATGAATGCATTTCTGAACTTTAATAGCCATTTAATTTTAGGGCACTACTAGGAACTGTGAGAAAACTGTACACAGTGACGCACCCATTGAAACACAGAAAGACATACAAATGATTATGAGATAGCTTAAAAGAGTAGATGGAATGTGTTAGATTAAGTTATAAAGTAAGAAAGTGAAATTTAGACCTAGACTGCAGCATAAAATAGATGCATATGTCAAATAACTAGAATTTGCTATGTATGGCTACTACCTTAATAGTGAATACACAGATCAATTTCTTCCTCAGAAAGAGAATGGACAAACTGCATTAAAACTACCAGATCATATTTTGATTAATTATAAAGAGAACTGCAAACAAATCAAATTCCAAGCAAGTAAATTTTTTCCCCCAAACAGTCATGTTATGTAAATTCTCCTGTGAACCATGGATTACTATTGAGATTCCAGGCAAAACTGTTTGTGATGTGTACATAACAGAGTGCACATCAAACATCAGGATAAAAATCTGCAGCAAAAAGAGATGGAGTTGGGACTGCCATGCAGGGACAGATGCCAGGATAATAGCACAAAAGCTGTGCTAAGCTGGTTCTCTGTCTGGAATGGAAGACATGGACTACTGAAGTTGTAAGTTGCACAGTAACCTGAAGATGGGAGTGCTGTTGAGGAGAAAGGCACATGTATTCCTGAAAGACACTACGGTGCAGTTTCTTGCAAAACAAAACTGACATCAGAAGCTGTGAGAAACTGACAGAAAAAAAATGCATGCAATTCAAGTTGAGGTTTTGCCTGAGGAATGGTGCTGGGCATTGGGTCATGAGCAGAAAGGAAAGCCATAACTATGTCCACAGGGAGAAATGCTGAACTCTGGTGACATATTTAATCAACATGTAGAAGATGCTTGCACAGGATTCTATGAAAGTTAGCATCCTGAGGTGAATATATCACACATTTGTCTAAGAAGTTTATAAAAAGTCACTAAATCTCCAAATCTAGGTTTTATCAGAATGTAAAATACTGAACTAGAACGAAAAACCCAACCCAAACTCTGAACAGAAAATACCTGTACTCTGTTAGCTAAAATAGATGGCAATATGAGGTTTAAAAACCAGCCCTTCTCACCCCTTTCTGCTGTCTCCTTGTATTAAGGACCTCTTCTTTCACACTTATTGTCTACCACTTCCTGTGCTTTCCTGGGCTGTAAGCACTGCACACATTTTTTTTCTGAAGAGTCTTTGTGGAAACCCTCCAGCCTGGGTTCATGAATAGTCCTTGCATCTCTCATGTCTTGCTCTGCACTCATCCAGAGATGATCTGCATGATTGGCACAGCCATCAGCTCTCTCAAAAATATTTTGGCCAAATATTCACCCGCCTCTGCTGCTTAGTCAAACCCTTGGATAAAGTGAAGCAGTATCCTGTAAGACAGAAATAAACACATTGACCAGAAGAGTTTCCATCTCTGTATCAGTTGTGCTGGTCTTTCTAGCCCTACATATTGAGAGAAGGCTTGATACCACCAGCAGTATCATCTTACATTACAAAGATGGAATTCCATCTACAACCAAGTGTTACAAACAACATGTGAGCCCTTAAATCAGTTGAAGCAGGCAACCACATTCCTTTGCACTGTTCATGTAAGTGAATCCATCCATGCCATATCTGTCCAAAGGATTTTGGAAACTCCTTTTTGTTTGTGATATGGCACTATTAAATGCTCCATGTTGCTATCAACACTACTCAGACTTCTGCTTTGCAGGATTAATTTGTGGTTTTTCTCACCCCTCAGCATTTATCTTCATTCACTGTAGTTACTCTCACAAATTATTTCCTTCTGTGCACATCTGAGTGTAGGTGTGAACAAGTGCTGAGATATGCCCCTTTCATATCTCAGTTGTCAAAGAGCCCAGTAAAGTGCTTTGAAAATTGAAAGCACTGTTAATGAGATGTGCATTAATACAGTCTCTTTTGTACTCTTGTGTCTTTCACTGTAAAGTTTATTTTATGGTTTACCCATCTCTTGTTCCAGCTACAGCTAAATTTTGAAAATAGGAAATAACAGATCATCTGTCAGTATGGAGTCACTAGATTGCCACCCCTAACATTAGTGGAGCAACAAATTTAGTCTGAAATTAGCCTGCATGGATGCGATTCGGCTGCCTGTATTTTTCACCAAAGATGTCTAAAAGGCTATTCAAGATTGAGAAAACTAAAAGTGTGTCAGTGTCAACATCATCTTTAGTAACAACAATTTTAAGCAAGCATTGTTTCTCCACTTTCACTGGTGTTATGAGTAACTCATTTTGCTGCTAGGGCAAGGTACGCAAGATTCTGGTGTTCTGCTAAAAGCACCCTAGCCTGGAATGTCATCAAACATTGTGTGATCTGGACTCCACAGTCTCATTTTGCAGGTTTGAAATGTCCGAGATATCTTTCAGTGCCCCACAGAGTCAGAACAGTCCTAATCCCCTTTAATTCAATGAAAGCCAATGGGTACTGTCAACACACAGTGACAAAAGTGTTGCCAACTTCAGAAGACCAATTCAAATCTTTAAATAGCCCTCTTCTTGTTCCTATTGTTTAATCAGAATTCTATGCAGTTGCCATAGCTGAAGGGTGGGATGGCATCCAGAGGGACCTGGACAAGCTCCAGAGAAGTGGGCTCATGGGAATCTCATTACATTTTACTAGACCAAGTGCAAGGTGCTGCACCCAGGTCAGGGCAACTGGCAATATTGGGGGATTGTGAGGGATCTATTCATCCCCCAGAAGTCAGGCTGGATGGAGCTCTGGGCAACTTGATCTAGGGAAAGGTGTCCCTGCCCATGGCAGGGGGTTTAGAAACAGGTGATCTTTAAAGTCCTTTCCAATCCAAACCGTTCTATGATTCTGTTCTATGATTCTGAGTCATTCATCTTGTGCTAATTTTCTACTTACTGGTGAAGTCATGCTCTTCCTGCTGTGTTCTTTTTCCCTAAAGTCATTCAATGGTCAAGTCTCCCAATCTGTGCCACTTTCACATCATTTTCCTCTTTCTGAATTTGCTTTGTGGGCACTGCTCCCATATTTGTTGCAGCTCTTATGCCATTGAAATGAGTCATCATCGCCAGCTGGCCCTGTTTGAAGGGGCAGAGCACCAGAGAGTGAGAGCTAGCTGATTAAATAATGTGGAATCAAAATTTTGAGATGTTCCAGCTTCCTGGATGTCCTAGAGAGTTAAAGGCACTGCACATCCACTCAGGGCTTCCCTGTACTTGGGATCACAGCTTCATTTCTGGGAATACCACTCACACAAGACCTGGGTGGTCCAGTCAAGATGAGAGAGCTTGCTTCACTAATGAGTAAAGAAACGGGTACTGGAAGAGGGATGGTGTGTAATATTTTGTAGAGAGTAATGAATACTAATTGCTCTGTTCACTTTTTGTGGAGATTTTTGGGGTTTTTTTGAAAAGAGAGAGAAAAATGAGAAGTTCTATATGACAGGTTTTTTAACGAGGAAAAATAGAGATTAGGACTTCTAGTCTAGAGATTCTCAGAAAAGTTGCAGAAAATTAGAAAGGAAATTTAAAATGAATGAGTAAAATTCTGTTAATTCCTAATGTAAAATGCTTTTCAGAGTTAAAATCTCTCACTACAATTCAGTTTCCCTCAATTACTTTCCAACTTGGAGTAAACTAAATTGAAATAATTGGGAAAACATGCACACAAAAGTTTTACCCATTTTATCTAGCCCTTTAAATCATATATTTAGTTTAGCAGGTTTGTTGATGCTCTAGAGAGGTTCTCTAAGAAAGTCTTGAACAAGAAGCAAGAAAGTAGATATACTTAACTATCACAGCTCTAATTCCCCTTCAGACAACTCAGAATAAAGATTGCATCTAGGCTGAGAAAACCAACATAAGGTATTTAGATACTGCCTTATTTATGAATTAATAATTGTCCAAAATTATTTTATTAATCCATAATTATTTCATGGATTAAAAAAAGTCTGAATATGGTTATAACTCTGCTAAGCAATGCCTGAAGTACAAAAGAAGTTAGAAATAGTCAAAGGAAATATACAGCCTCAGCTTCCAACAGAAAAAGATAAAAAAATTCTGTAGCTGTGGTGCTTTGATGGATTTCATATTTAGTTTTTATCAGGTTTATCCATTTGGTGTTGATTGGGTATGACTTTCAAAACATACACAGGCGGTACATTCTAATTTTGTCCACCTGAGCAGATAAAATTGCATCAGAATTACTCTTGCTTTAATTATTCAAGTATTGATTGCAAGTTAATACCATGTGATGCATGTCATTCTAATAAAGAAAAGATCTTGAATTTCTGATTCTTGGGTTTTGTATCTCAAATTGAGTGCTGGATTCTTTCAGTGAGTTATTCACAATGAGCCCATAACAATCGTGCAATTCATGAATATGACAACAAAAAATCCAGAGAAGAATGATTTGATATATAAGTATTCTGTGAACATATCTACTTGCTGAATTAAATTATTTAATGCAAGTTACTTAATACTTGTATGCACCAAATGTGGGAAAGGAAGAACACATGAAGTCATAAAAACTGGTATAGAAGTTCAGTATTAGATATAATGAGAAGACATTAAAAAAATTGAACTTCCAATAAAAATTAGGAAAATCTTTTTGATAGAAAGACTATTAAGCAGCCTGCTAGGGTAGTGACAAAAAACAAGATATTAGAGGCATCTAAAATTGGACAAGACACAGGAAGTTGAATTGCTTGGCTTAGGTCTGTATTAGAAATTCAGATAACTAGAATATGTAATCAATTGCAAGATCATGCAGTTTATGCAGACACATGCCACAAACATCTTCACTTGTGATGCAGGTAGACATTTTCTGGACATGATGATTCCTTTGGGATACAATTATCCCAAACTACACTGGGAATAAAATAAAGCACTGTGTGGGAAAGTGAGTTACTGAAATCCATGCTGAAAATGGACACAGGAGTGATAGAGTGGCTTTGTTGGGCACCTGGCATCCAGTCTGGGTCAACCCATTGCAGCAGACCAGCTCTGTAGAACACATTTGGTGAATATTTCCATTCTTTATTGCTAATTCATTGCATATTATAACTCTAAGGTTGTACTGTTCACAGAATATGGTAACTCAGAGCAAAAGTTACCAAAGATATATCCTTTGCTTTCTTCCTGAATATTATGGAATCACAGAATATGAATTCCCCTCTTCTTCCTTCTTTTTCCTCCACTCTAGACAAGCTGGAGAATGACAATATCTCAGCTCTCGCTGAAAGCTTTTAGCAAAAACCAGAGATTTTTCTAGTTTAATTCTAAAAAACTTATCACAAAGAGAAATCTTATTGGCCAGATATTTGGACAGCTATCCTCCCTTATAGACAGTTTGTTGGCATATGAAAACTTAATGGCAAAAAACACAGTATTTTTTTTTTATAACCAAGCATTTCTGCTTTTGGTATTTATCTGGATATTGACTAGCTGTATATAAATAGAAACTCCCTCTTCCCTTGAATTCTTGTCCACAGTTTTATCAGGCTGACGAAACAAGCCCCAGTAATATATTTGATGGCAAGGGTATATGCAGCATTTTATATTGAATATTGCATAAAATTCAGTGAGGAACCATGACTCCATGAGTCTGTAAACCTGCAAAACATAGATTTTTATGTTACTGTTGCACTTGAGAATGTCCAAAGTCCCTCAATCTTCCACTTGTATTATTGCCTCTAGATTTCTGATTCTGCAAAAGACTTCAATTATCTCTAGACTCTGAAAAGGAATCATGAAAATGGCATATAAACATAATGAAGAACTAGAAAATTTGTAATTATTTTGGATAAAGAAATCAGATAAACAAAGGGATTGTAACATAATATTCTGATTATATGTTTAAATAAATTATATTTTAACTCAATAATGCATAAATACGAGTCACATATGGATAACTCAGCATCCCAAGGATTGCTTTCTTGGACTATTACATTAATTATTGAAACAAAACTAAAACCTAAGAGAAAGTTTAACCCTAACAATCGTAACAGAAGAAATATGTTAAATAGTGTTATAGACTGACAAATGTCAGGGTCAATGAAATTAAAATTAGTAAGAAAAGTATTTGAAAAGTTAAAAAAATTTAAAAATGGGCCAGATTTATTAGTGTCCCCCAGATGCTTACTTGTGCTTATGGTGTAAATCCTATGGCTAAAAGAAGCTGATAAGAAGCTGGGAAAGCCAATTTCTATTTGCTTTTAACTAATATCTGCATTAGGGATGCTGACTGATATTCATACACCAAAGTCTGATCATTAGCCTGAGTCTTTAAAGAACAGGAATCTGTTGAAAATATCAAGAAAAAGAAAAAAAAGATAAGCAATATTCTAAATGTAATATGCCACAAATGAGAAAAAAGAAAAGTGCTTTCTATTGTGAGAGACCTAACTTTTTTCTGAGATATACATACCCACAAAAAACCAAACCCAAACAAACTCACAAAACAACCAAGAACTGCAAACCAACATTTATATTTGGAAAAATTATGCCATTTGCCTGCTAGGTAAAACCATGCTAAGCAACCCAATTATCCATAGTCTTTATATGTACTAAGCAGTTTGAAATAATTACTGCATCCGAATATGTTTCAGTCTAAAAAAATTGGCTTTTTCTTACACTGGATGGCTGAAAAGTGTCAAAATTGAGCTCAAGCTGAGTATTTTATCAGTGCTTTTGGTTTTTCCAAAGTGGTCATTTGGCACAAAGCACAAAGATGTGGGTGAGATTTGAGAATGAGATACAGAAGGTGGCAGAGTAGATTAGGGGATGGCCAAAGAGTTGGTAATGAATAGCTGATGATCTGAAGGACATACTCAGAGAGAAATGCTAATAGTAGCACAGGATAGCAAAAGAGGTGAAAGTATCATCCTTTAAAGGAGACACCAAGAGCAGACTTTCAGTAAACGTAATCAATCATTTGTATTTGCTTGTCAGGGACACTGTCTGCTTCAATTCATGCCTGTGGGCTTGAGGTGAGGTCATGATCCACAAGCATTCCATTAAGCAGAAGTTTCGGTTCACTGTTGTCTCAGTGAAGGGAGAAGTTATATCTCATTATTTCTCTTCCCCTGGTGCAGTTAACCAGTTCAAGTATCCCTATGCCTTGGTGCTCTTTGGACAAAGCTGAGAATAAAACTAGTTCACCCTATACATGGCAGAAGAAACAAAAGCAGCAATAACAAAATAGTTTTATTAAAGGGACTGACAATTTTCTGGTTAAAGTACTGTGCAATCAGGTATTGCCTTGTTGATGGCAACAGGTAATGCTGCAAGAGAAAGGGGGGCATCTTGCTCATGAGAAGAGCCATAGGAAGAGAATAAACACTTGATACTGGTGGTCTGCATAGCATAGCAATACCACTGAATAAAACCCCTTCCATTAATTTAGTGACCTGACAATACCTTGAAAGGTGGCAATTCTTCCCTTGCTGCTTAGCACGTCTCCAGTTCATGTAGGCTGTTTTCCATATGGGTTTTTTTAAAGGTGATTCTCACTGTGTTTCCATCCACTCAAGAAGTCTTTATTAGCAAGAAAGCTTTCTGCTGAACTATTTCCTTAGCATTGCTTATTTTGCTCCAATAAGACCGTCAGTATCTGTTCTCTCTCTTAGTGTGGTTCTTATACAAATGATTGATGACATCCCCGGTTAACATTATTTAATAGAGCAAGAAAAATGAGTATAGATGAAAGAATATGATCTAACGTATCCTGCCATTTGAAACAGCTGGCAGTCCTTCCTGGCAAATTCCTAATCCTCTGCTCTAATTCTGTTCTTGGCTCTATACCCTCATTCTCCAGATAAGACTTTTACGTGGTGGAGTTCTACATATTAACTCATACTGGGAATGATATCCTTACTCATCACAAAGCAAAATATGGTTTTACAGCAAAAGTGGTGTGCTGAATATAGACTGAAAGTACAGGAGATACAAAAAGCAGCACCTTCAGAGGAAGCTGCTACAGATCTGGCATGAATCTCCCCTGGTGGTAATCAAAGACTTGTGCTTCAATTCAAGCAGGAAAAAAAAACCACTTCCAAATACCATTGCAAAGACAATATGTTAAAACTAGTATCCTTTCTGTGATACCCAAAATTCTACATTTTTTGTTCCCAGACCCATAAGTTCCAGCCACAATACTTAGAATTTATTATTAATAAAACAAAGCAAACCCGTCTGCTTCCTGTTTTATTCTCTAAACATGTCATTTTCTCTCTAGAGAAGGTATTTCTGAGATCAAAACCACACAATATATTCTCCAGTAGATACATCCAAAAGCCTTTTACCAGATCTTCTACACTACAATGTTCTCAGATCATTATTTCACCATTTATTATAATTAATATATTGCATTCAATCTGTTAAGAAAGGCACAAAACAAAGCTTCAGGTTTAAGTTTTCCTATTATCTTCTTTACCAACATGAAAATTACTATAAATGTGTTACAAAGAGCTGGATTTCAGACTTTTTTTACTCAAAACAGCAGACAAAAGCCCTTTTTACATACCACTCATAAGAGAAAGTAATTAGAACAGCGTTTCAGTTGTCTTCACATTCTAACCACAAATTAGGAAAAGCTACCAACAGTCTGATGTTTCTAAACAAGCAGTTGCACAGAGTGCCAGGTAAACATAAGGAATGCCTGGGATGGGGAGAGAGATGGCAAATACTTTTCTTAGGAGCAGGTTCATAAGATTCCTTATTTAAAAGGAGAATTCTTTGCAGTCCATTTTATTCTAACTTGTTGACATGCTTTCATGTAGAATTAGCAAATGCTGATTTGGACCATGCATGCAAGTGGCAGCAACACAAAGCTAGAGTTTGTACAAAAGGCTGTACATTATGATGACAGTACTGGAAGAAACTGTCATTGTCATCCATAGCACTGCTTCCTTCTACTTGCTTGCTACACAGAAGTTCAGCCATTCAAGTTGGTTTTTTTTTCTGAATGAAGCATAATTTGCTGCTCCCTCTTGTTTCCATACATTGTTGTTTGTAATATCACGTGAAATTGATAATATGTGAAATTTTTTACAAGATTTTCACTGCAGAGAATTGTACAGCAGGAGAAGATTCAAAGTTCATCAGATAAAGTTGTCCTTCCTCATTCTTGATTGGTCCATATCTGAGGAAGATTTTTACATCTTTACAAAGCATATATGGTTTTAAGAAGTCATAAAAGTGTTCTTTTACATTCACTTCACAAGTGTAAAAGTTATCCTAGCTGAAAACCAGAGAAGACCAGAAAGGTATAAATTTTAATATTATTTTCCTTTGCCAATTAAAATAATTATCCATATCCATTAATTACCCATATTTATAGGAAAAAATCATCCCATTTGTCACATTCTAATCTAAGGGAGTAAAAACAGTAGCTTGCTGTCCTTCCAAGTGATATCTCAGAGATGAATGGAAGTGATTCATAAGGAAGACATTTAACTATAGGGGTAACATATTGAAACTATAAATAGGATTAGAGGAGTGAAAGCTGAGCACACTGTATCTTCCTCTTTCGAAATAAAGGATTTGTCCAAAAATAATCCTGATTTCAGAAGTGAAAAGTCCATTAACAGACACTTTTGATGATATCACTTCTGAGGTAACCCCATGGAAAATGACTCCTAAACCTTTGAAATCCTGACAAGATCCTGTAACATCTACTATGAGTATGTTTCCTCTTGAAAACATTTTTGGCAAATTGGCTTGTTCAAAATGGGGAAATAACCTCTTTTCCAGGAATAATGGCCAACCACTGACTCTATGTCCAGCAGTCAGGGCCAAACATTTTTACGTTTCTTTGTAAATCAAAAAATCCAGAAAGCAAAAGATACCTTTAACAGATAACATTGCCATTTTAAGCCAGCAACCAGATGTGACTTTAAAGCTAAGGAGTTCATGAATTCCCAGTCTCAGCTTTATCTCCTGATACTTCCATTTGTACAGCACAGTGAAAACTGATGGATGAAAGCAGATCATCTTAACATGCCTAGCAGAAGATAAAAAAAAAACACCAAAAACAACAACAAAACATCACAAGTTGCACAACAATACATTAAAAAAAAGAAGCAAATACAGACCTTTCTCTCCTGCACAGATTAACCAACTAGTTTTCTTATAAAAATAAATATTCTGATCTGTTGTTTAGTTTTTCTCATCTCTACCACTCATTGCTTCCATGTCATCAGTCATTGGATTGTATCTTCATGTTGCCAAATTTTCAAAAGATTTAGTTCTTATTTAGACAGTAGAAAAGTCAGCTTTCAGGACTCAGTGTTGAGTGTAAAACAAGAAAACAATGGTGAATTTCTTCAACCTTTGAGAACTCTAAGAATTTTCACTTTTATATATGGGCTTCAAAGGATAAGCTCATTATTTACTTTTCTTTTGATTTGTCAAACTTTATCACTCCAGATTTTTGAAGCTTACAGTTACTGGTTTTCTCTGATGGTCATTGTATTTTGTCTCTCAAATTCATAAAAAATATGAATATATTTACAGTCTGATGTAACAGGCAAAGTGTATGCCTTATGCACTCAGACTTCACTTTGTTGAGCGTTTGGTAAGCATATTAGGATGAATTTTCCTTTGGGTGCCACTACCACATGAAAAAACAGAGTAGTCTAGACACAAAACTTATTGAAGAGAGACAAACTGAGGCTACAGGATCTCTTCCACATTTTACATCTGTTAATCTGTCCAATTTTTCCACATCCCAGCAGAGACTGATGTGTTTTTTATTTACGCAGCATTGTCCAAACCTGAACTAAGTTTTCTTTAGTAAATATGTGAGTTCCATTCTCTAACCCTGAGAGCAACAAGTCTGCTTTCTTCCCAAATAGATAAAAGTATTTCACCTTCCAGTGGCCTCCAAACTTCCAACAGGAGACCACCTGGCCTGTTTTATCCCCCATAACGAGCCAAGGTATTATCTGAAAGTGCAGTCATTGTTATGACTGCCCAGCAGTTCCATGATAAAATTCTACAATTGGGAAATTTTTCCAGTTTTGAGAAAAATCACATTATGCAGTAAGTAATATTTCCTGTACTCTTAAAATCTGCAACAGTTTTCATCTTTTATAGTGCAGCTGACAAGTAATTTTTGTATTGTTCTGGGTATTTCTTTTAGCCATAGTTATATACAGGAGGGATGCTGTCTTCTCTGTATCTTTTTGGGTTTTTTTCAAATAGGAATCACCCTTTGAAACATCTTTCTTTTTAGTTATGGGTATGCTCAGCTTAGTCTGGTCCAACAGGCAAACAAATGCTGCTTTCTTTTGAAGAGATGATGGAATTGGTAGAAACCCAACAACAGGGTGTGCCCACACTGAATATATTCAGGAAAAGGCACAGAAATAGCCTGCAATTAAAAAGTACACTTAGAAATAAAACACCCTGACCATGATTCTCTTTGGATTCCTCTCATGACTGCATGAAAATTGAAAAAAAATTATTGCAGAAGAACTACTACATCAAAACAAAATCATGAATAGAGTTAAAAGCTATAAACAGCTAGTAAATGAAAAGGGAAACATCAGCAGTTTGGAAAATGTAACATTCCTCAGAGGGTTTGTAATGTGGGAAGAAAAAAAGCATTACAGAATGTAAAAATATCCCCAGTTTGTGTGGAAGTGTCTGGGTTTTACATTCAGTGATTTAACTGTAGGTGTAATGTTCTATGTTGGTGTTAATATTTATCAAACTGCTGATCCTGTACATTTAAGAAATAATTAAGTTCGGAAATCTACCTCAAAAATATAAACATTGCAACAATGAAGAGAGAGACATATATAAATCAGAAGGACAAATACTGCTCTGTTTGTGTGAGCTGTTGCAGTCACTATGATAGTTTTTGTGTGAAGTTCTGAGATGAAAGTTTTCTGCATGTTTATCAAATTTACTCTGTGTGCATCTAGTGGTCTCATACTATCATTATGTTTAAATCTTGCATATGTCAAACCCCAATTTATCTATACAGATATGGTTTATTAATTGCTCAAATTGGTTTACTTTTGCTCTTTTCATTGCTAAAGCTGCTACAGCTTAATTTTGGGTGTTTTCAGAGGTTTTCCTTGACCATCTTAAAATGAAACCATAGGGTTATAAATGCTGTTTGTCTCACAAGTTGAGGGAGCAGCTGGGGTCCCCATAACACCATTCACCTTCTGAGGGACAGAGATACACTGGAAGCTTGTGCATAGCACTGGTGGCCCACATTCCATTACTGCCATGGCAGTTCCATCCACATGGCACTGAGCATGAGGACATCACCTAAAATCAAGAGAGAGAACTCATTCATGGTAAGAATCACAGCTGTGCTAACAATACCAAGTCTGCTTTGTAAAATAGCTCTGTCAGGCCTCATGCAACATCAATTGAATTGATCTTTCTCCTTCAGTAGCAAGATCTAACCCTCTTCTCAAGCAGTATATTTCTTACTTTGTTAACAGTTCTTGTCAAGAAAAGTCCATTTCACCAATGGGAAATATGGAAAGGAGAAATATTTTAATAATATTTTGCTGCTAAGAGTGCTCACATATTCCACTTCCACTTTTAAAGGTCCAGAATCACTACTGCTACTGAGCATGACTTGAGAAGGTAGTGCAAACAGCACACACATGAAGAGTGAGATTTGAGAATGAGAAATTAAACAATGAGAAATTGTCAGGGATTAACTCCATTCTAGTCAGCCTCAAATGGAATTAAATTTTTCAAGACAACCTCTTTCCACAGTGGCCTTCTCATTAGACTGGTGAAATTAAAAACTAATTAGAAGCAGCAAGTCAGATTCTACCCAAATTCAACCTGTATGTGCAAGTTGAATGAACTGTCAATTTAGAAAACAAAGTACTACAGGATGAGGAGAATGAAGTATTGAGAAAGTCAGACAATTGAGTGATGCAAAATAACAGGCACCGTGCTTATGTGAATTCTGCCGAATCCTTATTCATTAAAGCAAATTAGAATGCCATCGTCATCTTTGCTCAAGTTGTTACATCTGCACGGAAGTGTAAAAATCAATTCCAAACTAATTGACACTTTGGGGAAAAGAGGCTGGCAGCCAGTTTTCCAATATGAAGGAGCAAAAGGGCAGAAGAACAACTGTAGGTCAGAAACAGCAAAACCGTTTCTTGTGCAGTGCCTGAACAGGGCAAAATGCTTTAAAGGGCAGTGGCAAAGTCTATCCTTTAAAATGAATCTTGTTTTCATGGCCATAAAATATTTCTCCACTGTGAGCAGTGTATGGTGTATGTGGTTTTGCTCAGTTTAAATGTCAGCAATCACACCCTTTGCTATTCTTTTTCCTGGCTGCCTTTACTCATTAAGTTGCTTAAGAAGACTAGTAGTAAACACACATCTAAAAGGCCTTGCCATAAGCAAATGTACAATCTGTACATTTGAATAGCTTTCTATGTGGCAAGAAACACTGAATCAAGCAATCTGGCTGCAGTGAAAAAAAAGAAATATCTTCAACTCTATTCTCTTAGTGATTGTCTTACTGGCCTTTGTGTTGCATCCAAATGATTTCATCAAATAACCCCACACACAGTTAAATACTAAAGAAACTTAATGAGAAAAAAATCACCAAAGAATGAAAACTTTATTGGAGAAAAACCTGAAAATAATAAACATTTAGGTAAAAACCTTCAGGATGAAGTTGTAAAGTAATGTAGTTTTGTACCGATATTAAAGTAATTTCATTTCAATCTAATCCAATTACATAGATGCTAAAGTTAAATCTAAACTCCTGCAAAAATAATCTATAAGGATGGCAAACAAGGAAGGTGTTTTTCACGGTTCATGGGTAGGAATATTTACTTTTTTTTTCTCTTTTCTTAGAGAACTCAAAAGAACTGTAGAAGAGCTGTTAAAAAACTGTGAAGCCAATGGAAAAACCACTCAGTGTTCACCTATCTCTGCTCTCTGCAGTGTTTACCTTCCATTTCAATGGGGATTGAGGTGCACTGGTATTAAGTGCTATGAATAAATCAAACCCTGAAGCTTCAGATTGTCAATTCCATGTTTTGAATTGAAGAAACAAGAACCTTAATGCACATATCTATTTTTCTTACAAGCTTCAGCTAGTTTTTAATTTCAGGTTAATTTACCTTGCTTTTCTTAAACCTCTGACAAGGTTTCAATTATACACTCAATTATGCTGGCTTTTTTCTGTGAAGAGCTGAGTTACTCAGAAGTTTCTCTGCACACTAAAAATCATAGTTGACTTTATTTCATAGCCTTACCCAATGCAACTTTAAATATTGCTGACTCTAAATAATTCGGTTCCATGGCATTAGTTGACTGTAGCAACATTCACTCAAAGGCAAGTGAAAAAGCAGGACAGTGTTGAATATTGCCACCTATGACTGTGAGAGGACAGTTCAGATGAATTCACCTCCCTGACCTAGATGACAGCTACCAGGAAACAGTGGCAAATAACCAAAGCCTGAGACAAGTCAAGGAGGTCTTCAGAAGAAAAAAGCATGATCCTAAAACTTAATTTTCATCTCCTCCTAAACTTACTGTTATGTGTTTTTTTTATTTGGGAAAAAAAAAAAAAGGATAACTGTTTTGACTTTTGTGGATATTTAAGTGGGTTTTCCCTTCTAAAGTTCTTTGTCAGGTTTTTGTAAATCTGAGTGGAAAATTAAAAGAAAGATGACAGTATAGGATTTCCTTTTCTTATCTTCTACTAGTACCCACTAAACATTCACAACTGAATATTTTTTTGACCTACATAATGTAAAATATATTTTTTCATCAGAACAATGAAGCGACACTGGCACACAGCTACTGAACTGCATAGTGTTTACTGAAAGTAGGACTATTACTTAGACACTGGTAATAAAGTAAAACAGTAAGGAACATTTATGTAGTCTATGAAATGGTTTTATAATGACATTAAAGGAGAATAAAATTTTGAAAAAGCACTACCAGATTTCCATTAGTGTCTTACTGAAAATCCTCAACAATTTGTCTCCCTGCCAGGAATTTAGGACCTTTATTGAATGTACTTGGCTTCATTACAGTGCACCATGGTTTTTCAACTGTCAGCTGAAACAACATGTGTGTTTACCTGATAAAGCAGATATAAGAGATAGATTTTTCTATTAAGGGAGCCTTTTCAGTGAAACAAACTATACTTTATTTCTAGAACTGAAGATAACATAAAAGAGTCACTAGCACATCTCCATAAAAAGTACTGCTGTTCCACAAGGGGATTATCTAATAGCATAATTATAGACAGTGCTGTTTACAAATGTCTAACACTTTCCATTTTACGTTGAGTAAATAATAAAACAAGGCTAAAAGATTTTTTTTGTTTTTTTCCTCTAATTATAACTGCTTTTATTTGCATATTTCAAAGTTTCCCCAGAAACAGAAAACACTGCTAGCAATTTTGGGATGTTACTCAAATGTACATCAATTTACTCAAACTGATTTTGTTATGATATTGCAGCAGTATGCAGTAGCCTGACAGTCCAAATATGTTTTAAGTTTTGAAACCTCCAATATGACCCCTGTCTGAGTAACAAGGGAAGTCCTAGCTTCAATTCCATTGTCTATACACAAGCCCAAATATTTCACCCTGCAGGGTAAACCAAGATCTTTCAAAAGAAAGATGCAGAAGAATCATGTCCTCCATGGATATAACACCACAATAATGTTGACAATTATGACATTTTGCATTGTGGTTCTAGGCTGGAGTCTTCAAGTCATGTTTCTTGGAAGCACAGCAGAGGTGGAAGGATGCTATTTAATTTCTTATGGAGGAGGCAAATGAACTTTGAATTGAGATGTCTCGTTTCCTTTTCTGGAAGCACAAGTGTTGTTTCTTCTCGTATGTAAAATTACTTCCAATATAAGAAATGGAAGACAGCTGCCAAAATACCAAGAGAATTACGTTATAAGTTTTCTCAGGAACTCTGCTCTTGCTCTGAAGCTTGTATTTGGAGAAACTAATTATTATTATCTTTATCTTAAGCATAGGCTTTACAAACCGATGGAGCAGTCAAACACCATCACTCATCAGAAGGCTTTGTGCTTTAACAATATGAAAAATTGCTTATAAGCTACCAGTCCAATTTTTCAAGAATGCCTTCGACGAAAAATGTTTTCCGCAGAGGTACAAAAGGGCATGAAGAGATTCTTTGCAAATGTCTACTGGATAAATTTCCATGCAAAACGACACCTTTCTCCACAATTGCTATTATAATTGGAGACAATGAATTTAAAAGGCCTTTTCATGTGTGACCAATTGCATTGATCGTTCCCAATACAAAAAACCTGCCGTTTGCAAAAAGCAGTTTCTAAAACTCACAGAAATATCAGCCAAGTGAGCAGCGCCACACACATTTGAAATGTTTTGTTGTGGGGGTAGCTATTTTTAACAAATCTTAATTATTTGAATGTAAAGACTTAATAAAACATTGAAATAAACGGAGCAAACAGTACAAAGAAAATAAATTAAAGAGCATGCCTTTAATATCTGGAAAAGGTTGGAGACATTTTTGGAGAGCTTCTAAGAGAAAAAAATAAAGAAGAATCAGCTCACAGATCGCTGCACACTTGGACGAGCTAGGCTTAGTGATCCAATATCCACTGAGCTCATTACTATCTTTACTTCAATTCTGTGATGGTTTGGAGGAGGTTTATAAACAATTCCAAGATAATTTAATTTAAAAAAAATAACTCTAGCACTCTGTTTACAGTTCTTTTAAAAAAACATTTTATCTTTGAAAACAACCCAAAAGGTAACTTCAAAATATGACAAATGCATTTCATCTTACCAACAGGAATCAAAAGATTGTTTTCAAGAAAAAAAGATTATTTTTCAGAGGCCTCATGTCAAGCTGATGTGTTTTTCAAGCTCACAAATATCAACTGTCCTCTCCAACACTTGGAAGAAACATCTCTTTTCAAACACAGGGTTTGTTTTCTGTTATTGAAATAGCACACTTTGGCTGAGCCATAGCCTGGGTCAGCCCTCTGAGCAGCACAGATACTGCCTGGGGGTTCCCAGGCCAGGTGTCACCACTGCACTAAATTCAGTGGCAGAAGTAACTCTTTGAGAAAAAGTAGAGAGGCAAAAACATATTTGCTTTGTCTGTACAGCCAGGCTTAGGATACTTTTTAAGAGCTGATGATGATATGTTATGGTTAGTAATTATTTTTTTCCTCCATGTAGTTTCACATTGTGAGATGTGAAGAGGTGACTACCACGCCTCTCCTGCCCATGCAAGCCTTCAGGAGCTTGTGTGCTGGCTGCTCCTCTGTTTAGAGTTTCTACACAGTGTATAGAAATATCTGATCTAGGACTTCCTCCATCTGGACAGGGATTTAGTGAAACAACTCATCTGAGGCTGACCTGCAGGGTCAAATGCTAACATGCAAGGTCACCATGATCAACCTTTCTCTTTCAGGCTGTATCTTTACTAGGAAACTAAGCAGAGCCAAGCATTATTCTCTGCTCCTGATGCTGGCTACTACAGCCTAGCAATACACTCACTAAACCACATGAACCACATAAGTCTTCTTATCAACATCCAAACTGCCATTTGGGAACAGTCTTGGAAAGCTGGAAATTGTGAGAATGTCACCCAGTTAGCCTCTTTCCACTTCTTCAACCATCCCCATAGAGCATTGGCTACCATCCATGAGTCAGTGTAGAGGTAGAGCTTTGGCCACTTCTCTCTTTCAGCAATGTCCAGGGCCAATTGAACAGCTTTGTGTCCAGCAAGTTGACTCGATCCACCTTCTCCTTCTGTAGCTTGTGCGACCTGTCGTGTGGGGCTCCACACGGCTGCTTTCCACTTCCGGTTCATTCCCACAATGAGACAGGAACCGTCAGTGAAAAGAGCGTAGCGTGTTTCTTCTGCTGGCTGTTGGTTGTACGGTGGAGCTTCTTCAGCACGTGTCATTTGTTCCTGCTCCTCTTCATCTGTGAGACTAAAATTTTCACCTAAAGCTGTGCTGAAGACAATGCAAAAAGTAGATTTAAAGATGTTCGCATTACCATACAGTGGCCAGAACCCTAGTGCTGTTAAACTCACTAGAAAAGATCTAGACTCTCTGTCCACAGAGGGATATATGCTTGAGTTAATATTTTTGTCTCTACTGTGTGTACTAGATATGACTATGGACTTGAGAACAAGATCACACTTGTTCATGGCTGACACTATATACATACCACATTAACCCAAAACATACTGTGGACAAGACCAGTCTATTCATTTTAATAAGTTTTGCATCAGCTCCTCAGATCTGTGTGGAATATTACAGTTTTGGGTAAGTGGTTTAAAACAGAAAATCCTTTTGTGTATTGAGAGGTTTGGGTAAAAAAGATCTTCTCTTCATTGTTGCTCCAGAAGAGCCACAGTAAAAGGAAGGAAGGAAGGAAGGAAGGAAGGAAAGAACAGAATTTCCACCTGCCAGCTTCTAACCTGGCAGAAAATCACCTGCTTCAGTGGAGGCACAGAGAATGTCTGCAGTCATACTGCATGTGCTCTCCTGCAGTATATTTCTACACCATGTGTGTATTGTCTTTTTCCTGTTTTTTACTTTTTTACTTCTCATCAGAAGTAAGTACATATGATGCCTTTCACTTCCCGCTTTCTTGCGCCCTAAGTATTCCCTATTTTTGCTCTGACCAGTGGTTCTGCAACAGAAGAGTAAGACTCTCTCTGGCCCCATTCCTAGATTTCTTGTAGTGCTTGTCACCTTCTCTGCTCAAGTGTCTGCCATGAATTTAATCCTTTCGCCAGATTTTGTCCCCACTTTTCAAAAGCATTTCTGGAGAGTGTATCTGTTTTTCTTAAGAATAATTCCTGCATGCTGAAGTCACAAGTACAACAAATGATCCTGTCTTTCAGCTAAGGAATTTTAAAATCCTTCCAAAGTTACAAGAAAATATCAGATATCCCTGCTCTGAAATGTGCTTTGGTTGCCCCTCTAGTTCTTGGCCACAGGTAAAGTAAACCAGTCCCATTTTAAGGCTTAGTTTGTCTTGGGTCACAGTTTACATGAAATTACCTTATCAGTTGTTCCAATGACTTTGTTATTACTGGCAATCATTCTTTATTCACTTCTCATCTCTCATCTGCCTCATGAAATAGTGAAAGCAATATTTGTCTGCTTTTCTTCTTTAATCTCTAGCTATGCTAAAGCCTGTAAGATCTGAATACAGATACAGTCCTGGCTCCCATTGTTTTCCTGATTTTACAAGGTCTAGAAATTCATAATTTTCACTGGCTGTTCTCTGTATATTGTCTTTTCCCTTTTCTTCCACTTCTTCATGCTCCTTTCTCTGCTGTGGGTCTTGATCATCCAACCACCATTTCAGCTTGGAATGTGAGAGGCAAGTTCAAAGGGTGAAGAACCATTCCCTTACAATTTTGTATGGATTGAGATTCATTGATTGGATTCTCTCCTTCTGGATGTCCATGACTCTTGCTAGAGCAGTTCAGTTAGTGAAGGCATTAATAGTGTTCCCTGTCTCTGCCCAAAGATCCTTCTTCATGAAATACAGTTACTATCAAGACTGCTCTATTTTCCCAGATTTAACTGAACTCAAACCAGAATGTTAAAATTCAGAGGGAGGAAAAACACACATGCACAATTAAGTCAAGCTAGAACCTGAAATCCCTGGCAGAGGGGGTTCACTTGCAGTCAACATGCAATCCAAAATCTTCCTTTCTGCAGCCGCCAATCCTCCTTTCTGCCTAAAAGCAGAAGTGGGGTGTGACTGAGCGATGGGCCCTTCTGACCAGAGGCAGCAGTGGGGTTATGCCTCAGACTGCCCCTCACTCCATGAAACTACATTGCATTGTTTTGCACTGTCCACTGGAAATTATGCACTCTCAGCTCTATGGAAAACAAAGGTCTGTGGGAGGTCATGCCAAGCCTCATGGAATTTTCTGTTTTGCTAATCCGGTTGGTGAATCACTCTGACTGCTTGCTTAATCTTACCTCCATTGTGTTATTTATCCTCAGCTTCAGGGAGCAGATGGATGTCATCATTTGTGTACCAGGCTGCCATGCTAACGCTGGCCGTGTTGATATACCCTCTAAACAATATGGTTTTAAGGACTAATGCCCTACTCTGCACCAAAATGTGAACATGTCTTGATAAGAGGGTTTGGCCATCTTTTCACTCGTGTGTAATACACACAGTTCACACAAGTACTGTACATATCACAAACAGGGAACCGTCAGGGCAATCAAAACATGATTAGCAATTAAAATATTCCCAGCCTCATCCTGTATTTTTCTCCTTTCTCAGACAAATAGCTGTCTTTTAAGGTAAGGTCCTATAATGGCTTTATCAACCACAGAAGCAGTCCCATAATCTGTTCTCTCTAGCATGTTGATTACAGACCTGATGATTGGACAGGACTGAAGAACTGGAGTGCATCTATTATTTGTTTTTTAAATGTCTTAGGGGAAAAGATACAAGCACAGAGACACACAGACACATGCACAGACACACACAGACACACATACACAATTTAAGTGACTCATTAATTAATCTGAGGAGATGTTCTGTCTTTGATGGGCTGCACTGCTGTCTGAGCTAGGCAATGCAAAAAGTCTTTTCTTGCCTGAGTAATTTGGGAGATGAAATTTCAAGTGCTCAGTTAAAAATTACAGCATCTCCACATTAGGCATAACTACAGTGTATTTTGATGCAAAAAACATTGAGAACCCTTTCCTTTTTCCATCAACTAGTAGGGTGTTTCAAATTACAATACTGTGCCAGTTCTATGTTTTTCTCTCTATTAGAGGCAGTCCTTGGTGTTGAGACACCTCCCAGACAGATTTCGAAAGTCTTTGACAAATATCTATATTTTCTGGGCCCACAAACTACAAAACTCATTTCCATGGTGGACAGCTGACTTCAAAACCCATTTTCTTCATTACTCCCCACTGCATAAGCTTCTGAGAGTCTTACAGACAAGAAATGTTCATGAAACCAAACAATGCTCTGGAGAATAGTTTGTAGTTTCTATTCCCCTTGAAACTAAAAACCAGGAAAGTGAAAAGTATCCAGATGCCCTGGCAATAAACAGTCTGATTAAAATCTGCTTTTCCCATTAGATATCCACTACTCTTAATCATGCCAGTTCTGTTTGCAGAGCATGGTGACCCAGTAAAATATCCACAGGCAGATTACTTGACTATTTTGATATACTGAATGACACATCAAACTGATAACTCCAGTCTTTCTCACCTTCAAATGTCATCAAGAAAATTGCAATACCAAAAGTTTTGTCAAAGATATTGACAAGGATTACAGAGCTGTCAACCAACACTGAAATTTGCAGATTTCATACTAGTCTTACTCTTTTACTCCTGTTATGTCTGTGTCACCAGAGTAATGCAAAAAATGCAAGTTATAACTTTCTCTTGGGCATTTCTCACACAAACAAAAATTGCAACATAAAAACCCACAGGTTTCCTGATGCAACCTATGAAGAGTTTTCCAAATCCGAGTGTTGCTACAGTTTGAACTCCACAGTCAGCAATGTGGAGTTTTCTAACTCTGACAGTACACACCATCTCTTCTAGACATTTGGAGAACTGCCTTTTTCAGAGATTTCCAAGTCCTGACTAAACCTAGCCTAAGTATGTTAAATTCTACAAGCAGCTGGGAAAAGTCTCACAATCAGTAAATTTTGTTCTTGTGGGAGATTTCAACTTAGCAGATGTCTGTTCAAATCACTACACAGCTGAGATGAAACAGTCCAGGAGGTTCCTGGATTGTGTGAAAGGTACATAGGCTTCCTCACACAGCTGGTGAGGGAGATACCTAAGGAAGGTGACCGCTGAGCCTCCTATCTGTGAACTGGTGGGTAAAGCGATGTCTGGAGGCCACCTTGGGCTTGGCAGTGACAAGCTTCTCAGAGAAATAAGGAGGAGTGCCAGCAGAATGGTTACCTTGGCCTTCCAGAGGGCAGACTTTGGCCTATTTAGCAGCCTGGTTGACAGAGTCCCTTGGTAGACATCCTGAAGGGCAAAAGTGTCCATGAATGCTGGATGTTCTCCAAACAGAAAATCTTAAAGGCACAGGAATAGGCAGTCCCCGTGAGCTGAAAGATGAGCCAGTGGGAGAGACGGGCCTGGATAGACAGAGAGCTTTTTCTGGAACTCAGGGAAAAACGAAAAATATGATCTTTTGTAGAAGGGGTGGGAAACTCAGAGGACTACAAGGATGTTGTGAGGTTATGCAGGAAGAAAATTAGAAGAACCAAACCCCTGCAAATACTTAATCTGGCTTCTGCCATAAAAGGCAATAAAAAATGTTTCTATAGCTACATGAATAGCAAAGGGAGGGCTAAGGAGAATTGTATGAAGTTAAACAGGGCAAAGTCTGGGTCCTGAACTTGGGTCACAGCAACCCCGTGCAGACTTACAGGCTTAGGGAAAGGTGTCTGGAAAGATGCTGGCTGGACAAGTACCTGGGAGTGTTGGTCGCTGCCAGCTGAACACGAGCCACTGTGTGCCCAGGTGGCCAAGAAGGCCAATGACGTTCTGGCCTGTATCAGCAATAGTGTGGCCAGCAGGAGCAGGGCAGGGATTTTGCCCCTGTACTCAGCACTGCTGAGGCCACACTATGAGTGCTGTGTCCAGGTCTGGAATCCTCACTACAAAAAGGATTTTGAGGTGCTGGAGTGAGTACAGAGAAGGGCAACAAAGCTGGAAAAGGGTCTGGAGCAGAAATCTGTGAGGAAAAGCTTGGGAAGATCAGGAGAATCAGGGGGTCCTTATCACTCTCTACAGTTACCTGAAAAGAAGGTGGATCAAGGTGGGTATTGGTTGGCCTCCTCTCCTATGTAACAAGAAGCAGGATAAGAGGAGATGGCATCCAGTGGCACCTGGGAAGGTTTAGATTGAATATTAGAAAATAAATCCTCACTGCAAGGATTGTCAAGTATTGAAACAAACTGCCCAAGGAGACAGTGCTGTCACCATCCCTGGAGGAATTTAAAAAATGTATAGACGTGGCACTTAAGGGCATGGTTTACTGGTGGATTTGACAGTTGGACTCAATGAGCTTAAGGGTTTTTTCAACCCAAATGATTGCGCAGTTCTATGATTCTAAGAAATTAAGAAGGTGCATAAGTACCTTCTGAACAAGTGAAGTCACAGTAGTTGTTGTTTCCCCCCAAGATTCAAATGTGTTAGGGAAGGGCAGTAATGACAAGCAAAGCATTGAAATAGTAACAACATCCAGATGAACACCATCCTGAAGCTTGCTCTTTCCTATGATCAGTACAGCGATGTGATGCTTGAATAGAATAATGCACATATCAAACAATGGAGTGTCTCAGTTCAAAGTTATGCTTCTTTTCATAGGCATTTTCATAAGCATTTTAGGTCTGATCTCCTCTTTCTAGCAGTGATTTCTGCATTCAGTTGTTCCCAAAAGAAGGTTATGACCAAACAGGTAATTGGGAATAATGTGCTCCATTTCAGTGATGATAATGTAATATTTAGGGTTGTAGTTAACATCTTTTTAATAAAGCTGCTCTATGCAGGATGGTGAACACACTAACACTTACCCAAATAGCTCAGAAAATCTCAGCTATGTTTTTTTTTTGAAGTTGTGGATTAGCCAACAGCTAATTAACAGCCATTAGCTGTTAATCTGTGTATATTTTTCTGTTTGAGTCTTTTTGCCTGGACAGTTTAAAGATGACTGGGCAAGTCGGTGCAAAAGAGGGGCTGTAAAAGACCTTCCATGAGCTTGAAATGAGAAGATAAAGCATGTTTGTGGTCAAATCCAAGGCCATGAAGAAGTCCTCTTTTTCACAGAACCTCAGTGAAGTTACTGCAGGCTCCTGCCATTGACCTGAAATCACATATCAGCACCCTTCCTTACCAACACAGGTGGGTTGCCTCACTATTGCTAAACTTACTTTGCCTTAACTCTATGTTATTAGGTAGATGATCCAGACAGGCTTATTACTGACTTCACTGAAAATTGTGATTGTCCCCAGCTAAGCATTTTATAAATGCTTTTCAAGGCTTTGTGGGAGGCAAAACTTCATATTCTCACACCTCCATGAAACATGGGGGTTTCTTCCCTTTTAGAGGCAAGATGTATTTCAGTATCTATGTAGTCTGCTGTTTTTCTCTCCCTCGTACCTTGATAAGTGTATTCTCAGTATTTGTACTTTCTGTGAACCCCGTGACTCTTGGCAGCAGCAGTAAATTTCCACATATTGCGTCAACAGCTATGTCAGAAGAAGGTAGAGTTTAAGTAATTGTTTTGCTAGCTGAAAGGCTGATGGCAAACAGAAATAATTGTCTTTTATCTGTTGGTAAAAAAAGTGTAGAAAACCAGATCAAGTGTAAGTTTAAAAGAAAAAACAGATTAAGTAACTCAGCAAATAAGGAAGAGATTTGCACATTATTTGCAGTATGCTTATAGCTGAATTAATTTGACAAGACATGCATGTTAACCATACAGAACCTGAAAACATATCTAAGTCTTTTCCCTATGCAAAGGCAATGAATTGTTGGCTCTTAGTTACATATTAAGCTGAAGGAAAAATCCTTATCTGGCTGAAGACTCTAATTGATTGTTCTGACACACAAACTGGCAAAAATATAACCTTATGGGCTACATAGATTTCCAAAAGTAATTTATTCTGGCACAGTACTGCCATTGTTGCTAAATGTTTATAACACTTCTGAGGGGCTGGAGGCAATTCTTATTCATCTTTCAGTGAATGTGATCATGAACTGATGCTGCATTGATAGCCCTTCTCAATCTGCTTTTAGCTCTTATTCTTTTACAAGAGCAATGAACAATTAATAAATGGAAGAAAGGTTTTCTTTGCCTTATGGTGTCATCTGGACAAAGGAAGACGTTAATGCTGTTTTACAGTCAGAGTGATATATTATCTAAACCGCATTTGGTTTCTTTCTTTAATTTGTTAAGTGCTTCATGATTTTCCTCCTTCTGTTCCCACTATTGGGTTTACAGCTGACTACTGTTTACAACTTTTGCTGATGATTTTTGATTTCTTTTTCCATAGTTCAAAGCAACAAGTAATTTTTTCTCTGAACATATGCAAAACAAGTTTCTCTGCATCTGTGGAAATTAGACTGAAGTGATGGGACAAGCTGAAAACTTTCTGTTTAGTGTCATTAATATTTCTTCAAAATCTTAACATGCAGGGGCGTTATAACTGTTAAGATCTTTAACCTTCCCTTTGAAAGCAAAGTACATTCCAGCAACTGGATCACTCACTAAATTTTAGATTTACATCATGAGTTAGTCTGGCTCAAGCCAATAATATGACTCAAATATGACCCAAAAAACTGACATTTTCTGCACAATATTGCATCTTTCCCCATATTTTCCCTGCCTGCTGCAAACTTATTAAAAGTAAGCTTTTCCAGGAAAAGCTATTTTAGTTTCTGAAAAATGAAAAGAAAAAGTAAAATCAGAAAATCTCCTAACTATGTAGAGAAGTTGAATCTCCTACCAGGAAAATAACTAAGATCTTTTATTTTGGTCCAGATCAACACACATATGAAGAACCCCAAAACATTTGGTTATGTATGCATTCTGAAGGAGACTTATACTCAGCTTTCTTTAAGTACTGCTTCACAGCAGTTGTGGTTCACAGCCTTTGAAAGGGCTGAGAGCAGCAGACCAAATCTGCCATCCTGCAATATGGACTTGGCTGATCAATCTGAATTACGCACCCAAATACATACAACAGTAGCCTAAACAGGCTGATACACACAAGGTACATCCTACAGGCTCTTTACATGTTTTTTTTACTATGTCAAGATTTCCACTCCTTCTCTTGCCATTGAAGACAAGAGCCTAATTCCTGCATGACTGTGGATGCTTTGATATGGCAGATAATCAACTGGGAACAAAATAATATCATGTACCCTACTGAGCAGTCATTTGATAACATCTATTTTTATCCATATGAAAACCAGATGTCCCAACAACACCTTTTAAATGATGCACACTTTCCTCTCTGGTTTACCACCCTGGAAAATATGGTAGAGCAGTCACGTCATTGCTTAAGTCATTCAGCAGTCTTGTCACATAATGTTTGCAACACAGCAGCAGCAGCACGGGTTTTTCACAGGTGTTAAATGAATCTGACAATGCAATCGACCTCTTGGGTATATTTACTTCCCAGCTAAAGAGCCAGCTCAGTTTCAGGATGAGAGAGCTGACAACACTCACAACCCTGTGAGTCTCATGCTTTTGGGTGGTACCCACAAGAAAGCCCAGTTGGCTCCAGGAGCTTGCCAGAGAGACCTGCTATTTCTACTTTTTGGCCACGAAGGACAGCCACACTGTTTCTGTTGGAAACAGCTGTAGTGGCTGGCAGAGAAACTGCAGTTTTTGCAGTCTGTGATCAGAGGATCCCTTAGGCAAAGCAAAGCTGCCACCCTATTTCAGCAGTGTATTCAACGTATTTATGCTCTGCCTAAAAAACTGCTGCCATATTTCCAGAAATCTACTTAGGACTTCAGTGTTATCTGCTTTGCAGGAATACTTGCATGTAGTGGAAAGCCGTAGGGGATAGCCAACCATAGAAACTAAGATTTACACTCCTGTCAACAGATCACCTCCACTGAGTACTCAGGATTTCAGGACAATCACAAAATAGCTCCAAGTTTACATAGTAATATCCCAGCAGTCCACTGGCCTTTCCCCAATGCTTCTTATAAAGGACTTCAGAGAGAAAACCTGTTGAAGGATTCATTGCAAAAGTTCTGAAATTACAGGTAAATCCCTTTGTGGAAGTTGACTTCACTTCTAGTTCAGATCTCCCATTTAACATGTGAATGTCAGCCTCTGGTTGAACCCCATGTGTGCAGAACACACAGTCCCTGTGTATAAGGCTTCTGATGCTGTATCCGTAGGGCTTTAGCAGGATTCCCCCCAGATGATTGTCTTACCTTTTCAGCACAGAGAGCTGCTGGCATGCATGCTCTGAGGAGCGTCTGTTTACCAGCTGTGTTCAAAGGGTTTGATAACATGTTATGAAACTCCAGCAGACTGAACAGCAGCTGTTCTCTATCAATTTCATATATTTGATCCAGAGAAGGGAGAGGATTTTACTAAGAAGAAAAATAGAGTAGCCAAAATTACCACCCAAAAAATAACTATATAGTTTTAAATAAGTTTTTTTAAAAAAACTGTAACATCTTTTAGGTGCTCAAGGGGGCAGTTGTTTTCTATGGGTTTATCAATTATAATTTCTGCAAAGAGCAAAATTAAAGGAAGTGTCTTCTTTGAAGCTGGGTATAACAGAGGAATGCAAATCCAAGAGGCAGATAACTGAGCACTATGCATTCCGTGTTGGTGCCCCACAAAATCCACTCTGTCGACATGATTCATTGGAATTTTGTTTCATAAATTTTAATGCGAGAAACATGGCGTTCTAGACAAACAAGAATGCAGGCATATCCTCTGCATAACATTGGCATTTTAAACAGCCTTGGCCTCTCTATTCTGAAAAAAAAACAAGGAAGGAAGTGATTACTGCAGGATTTGTACAACTGTGGAGTCCAGCCGATAATGCCGATAATAATAAAACTCCCTCTGTGTAGCTGTGTTCTCACCAGGAGAACTCAAAGAGGTTCTTTGTTTGCTTGTTTGTTTTACAAAAGAGGTTTGTACCATTAGTTCCTTTTTCCAGATGGTGAAGCTGAGGCATGGAGGAGTGAAATCTTGCAGAAATGGCTAGGAAAACAATCCAAACGATCCAACCACCAACGTCTTATCTCTCTCCACTAGACCATCTTGTTCTTTCATACAGTAAAAGGGGATGTCCCAATGGAAAATCTACAACCTAACATTTCCTCCTTGTATGGATTAAATACAGCTAAAGAAAAGGTCCTTTTTTTTAGCACAAACCATGAGGCAGTTTGTGCATGCCCAGGGACATTTCAGGGGGAAACAAAACAAAACAAAAAAACAACAGAAAACCACTTAATCTAATAAAAAAAAAGAGTCAAATATTTTAGCCAGGTAGAATATTTTTGCTTCAGAGATTTTGGCTGATAGCAAATGCTTTGATTCAACCTGTTAATAAAAAAACCCCAAACCCTAAATGCAAACCAAAGAAACAAAATCCAAAAAATGCCGAGGAACCCTATGCCTTAATACAACGAACGTTTTGTTATGCATTGTTCCTGATGATGAAAATTACATACTCCTGTCTGAGGCTGCATCCTGTCATTAATGACAGGTATGGAAAAAATATTGAATAGACAAATGGTAGTAAAAGAATCTTCTAAATTCACATCTGAAAAAAAATGCAAATTTTCCTTGCATGCCTGTTCATTTTTTTCACAAAAATGTTATATTTTATGGAAATACCAAGAAAAACCAGAAGTTTCACTGTATCACCAATAGTCTTACAAAGAATAGTGAAAGAATACATACCTGAAATAAGTTTATCATGATATAGTGACTTGAATATTTTTAGAAAGATTTTACACAATTAAGCAAACTATATACCATTGAAAAATACTTTCCCTTTAGATCTCATTGTGAGGATATCAACAGAAATAATTAAAGAAGGACTCAGTTTTTGAGACAAACCACTATGTTTCTTAGAATGTTTCCAGGATGTTATAAGGAAAGGGAAAATATTAAAAACCTGTGGGATCGCTTGCATAAATTAATCTACAACACACACATTCTTTGTCCTAGGGACAAAAATACAGAGATGAGGTGCTTTGATGCTAAGTAATATATGAAAGCAACTGCCCTGACTGGTGCTTATCCTGTTCTATATGAAACCACCATACTTATATAAGTTATGGGTATGGGAAGAGAATGTTTCTAGCATTAAATATTAATAACCACAGAAAGCAGCCATGGTTTCTCATGAAGCAATCTTGTCCAGAATATATGAGCTGAATGGATCTGACCTGTCACTGCATGACTCACAACCAGTAAAAGTCTTATCTCCCAAATGTAAAATGCTGGGAAAAATAATGTATCACTGAAAACTGTCATTCTTGGTCAAATTTTCACTTGACCAGTAGTCATCACTTTTTCCAGCAGTCAGGAGCTCCAGTTTTATCAGTGCTCACACTGTTGGCACAGGTATAAATAAGCACTCCTGCATCTCAACAGTGGCTGGACCTGAATGATGTCTGAAAGAAGTACAGGCTGACCTTCCCCTCTTCTTTTCATGTCAAAAAAAATAAAGAAGAGATTATTGACTGGAATCATTGTAATCTTTGAACAAAACAGAATGCAACTAAAATCTCATAGATACTCGAGAGAATATTTTTGCTTTCATTGTTCACTTCTGATCAAAATAATTTATGTCTAGAGTGCTTAGTGGGTAAGGCATCAAGTTCCTTTCATATCTTTCACCTTGTTTCAAGCAGATCATAACATAGCTTATTAATGAACTAATAATGTTTATTTATTAGCAAGTGTTAGCTTGTTCATTCCATTACTTTAACTACTCAAATAGCTTTGCTGCTCAAGACAAGCTGCTATCAGACTTAAAACATACTATTAACAAAGTAGGCATTGTACAACTTCAAGAAAATATTATTCCATTCCTAGAATTTAAGTATTGAGAATGTGGCTGTTCCAGCCTGCATGAGCTGGGTCCTTCAAACCCATGATCTTTGGTAAACAACTCATACCATGCTAGGTTTCAAAGTGGGCAGAGAACTGCAATTACATTCACAGAGTTTCTTGTTTCCTTGTTTCTAACAGATTTGAAATTGCCATTGGCTCAGCAATGCTTACAGATGAATGCTGTGCTTTTATTTTGTTGGAAATAAGAAATAGCCATTGCCTTCCAGTCCTCATCATTTTTGTTAGAAAACATCTTAAAGTTTCTTTTTTATCTCAAAAAAATACAGACACACAAAAGACGGTCTAAAATTTTCCATTAAGTTCCTCAAAATTGAAAGACATAACTCACATTTCTGTGAATGGAGGCTAGGGGCTTAAGGAAGACCAGTTTCTTGCATTGTGTTAATTTGAAGGTTTGAATCAGCCTTGTACCCAGTCTATGTTTTCTTGTGATACAATCTATGTGCTCCAAGTAAAACTTGCATGCTAAAGGCACTCCTTGTTAGAGCAAAATAGCAAAAAATAACCCCAAGCAACACTACATAGGAATTAGGAACAAGAACCTCAGAACTTGTTCCATTGGATGCCTTGTTATTGCTTGAAAAAGTAGGAAAAAGCTGCATGGATCCCTGGTATCTCTTTTACCTTGAATAGATTTTACTCCTCAAACAAAGGTCACAGCACACCTACCATGAGCAACAGATGGATTGGTGCCGCCTGTAAGATGGATATGAGGCATATAAAGAAGACCATTGATTCAGGCACAGTCTCATCTTCCCATGTTGTAAAACTGATCAGAGTACTGGTTCTGTGAGAAACATTAGATATTAGAGCAGCCAGGCTTATGCTGTTCCTGATGAGTCATGGTTATCTGAGTCATTTATATGATGTTGAAAAAGCAATTGCAAATGAATTAAATGCAACACATATTTAAAAGCAAAAAAACAACACATTGTTCCCTACACATGGATATCCTCCCATCATGCAGACATGGTATTTCAACCTGTACTACTTTGTCAAGCCAGGGAGACCAAAACACCATGTGATGAAATCCAATACTACCTTTTAACCTGGGTGTTCAGTGCTGGTTAAGCTATTAGGCAACCCTGATATTTCCCAACGGAAAGTGCTGGATCCGCTTCCTTGTTTGCAGGGCATACAGCACTGCCCATTGCACAGGGAGCAGAGGGGAAGCAGTACTCAGTCCAGCAGGAGTAGGATCTGTTTAGCCCACCTGGTGGATTTGTCAGTGAAGGTTATAGCTGCCAGTCCAGACTTCCTCATCCCACCTCCGTCCATCAGCAGTGTGGGTCACTGTTACTACGGTGTTTTCATGGCCAATGCACAGAAGTGGCCTCAGTTTTCTCAGCTTCCTATGGAATCCTCCAATAAGGAAACTAGACCCAAATCCCACTGGCACTATGTGCTTGAGTGTCCATGCCCTTTTCTCCCTCCCTCTGCCTCATCGCTGTCCCTTTTCCTCCCTTCTCACCCTGCTAGCTCATGCACTACCAAGAAAACCCTCAGATAAGGTGCTGACTGCTCTTCTGCTGTACCCTTTTCTTTTGTCTTTATTCTCATCTTTGGTTTGATTTGGTTTGGCTTGTAAGACTTAAGAAACAAGGAGTTTATGGAGATCGGCTTGTGCAGTCTGCCATAACTTGGGATTACTTTTAATTACCCTTAAATGAAGGTAGCATTCTTTCTTTTTGTCCTATCCCAGTCATCACCAACATCTCAACATATGGAGGTAGATAGTATATGAAGATTGTAAGGGATTCTATTTCTGCTTCTTTTTAATCATACTGCTATGATACATTACTGCAGATACTGAGGCAACTGGATCATTAAAGATGGAGAGACAAGGCATAACTTTTTTCTTAGGAAATCTTGAATACAAACATTTAAATATTTGCTCCTAAATTTATTGAGCCTTACTCAATTAAAGTCATAGAGAAATTTCAAGAAAATTGCACAGAAAAGAATGATGTAGCCAGAGTTGTAAATAGTTGGAATGATCAAGGATAAACAGCTGCTAATTTCATCAGATACTCTAGGGCTATATCAATTATGTTCTGAGGAGACTTTAAAAGCCAGCTGATTAACTTAATTATCAAGAAAAAGACTCAACAGGCCAGCTAAATAGGCCAAAGTTGCTGTCTGCTTATGTTATGCAGCAAAGCCAGAGCCTTGGAGGAATGATACTGCTATCCAAAAGGAGAAGAAGCTGCTATGGCCTTTCACGGCAATGTTTCTGAAAACATAGCAAAGAAATAAGGTCTGCCTTTTGTACCTGAATCCATGCTGGACAATAAGGTGTAACTAAGCCAGATGATGTATTAACAAAGGCAATATTTATGGCTTGTTGAAGAAAGGTATTAACAGACTCATGCTTGAAAATTATTCTGGTTTTGGTGACAGCTGATAGCAGAGCACAAGAGAAGATTTCTAATATGTCTGGTTTAATGTGATTTGGTTAATTCCTTAAAAAAGATGCTAATGTGTATTATCATTTTTGGACACTTTCAAGACAACATGCTTTCATACTCAGTACCTGTAGCTGAGGGTTATGAGTCAGATGCTGATATTTTGCCCAAGGGTCTTATTGTTGGAGGATTCCAGTTTTGATGCAGCATTTGATGCATATAATTAAATGAGTCTGCTATTTATAGGTAATATTGAGGCAAGTTGCATTTTCCTGTGCAGAACTTGGACGTTATGGTGTAAGGGACCAACCATTGTGGGATAAAGCAAAACACCCTAAATAATTCATTCACTAGGGTTTGAGATAGCAGAACATCCTGTGCATGGTAACTTTTCTCTGTATCACCTACCACCCTTTATAATATTGCATTAGGGGAATAGCCCAGAGTGGCATCTACCTATTGCTACAGAAAAAATGGTAGAATCCTTCTTGTCATAGTAAAGTGGGGGATAGGCAAAAAGAGAGAAAGGTTGAAGACAAGTTTCTAAATCCATACTTTTAAGTTAGTAGGTGTTGGACCTTTGCATCCTAAATTTCTAAAAGAAATGCCCACTGACCAAGTGCCAGGAATGCTGATTTTCAATAACCTATCTGGGTAAATTCCAGAACAGCTGGGAGATCATACACCCAGTCATCAGTAAAATAAAAAACTGCAAGAGGAAAGTTTTATTTATAAGGGGAAAAGAGCTCATGTTAATTAATATAAGACTACAGGGAGAATGATAGTTAAAGTTGTTCCTTTAATTCACTCACATTGGTTAGCTTAGTGTAGTTATATCATTAGATTGTTGTGCATTTTCTAATCACAACATTTATGTATTGAAGACATAAAATAAAATAGTGATTAGCTTCTTGAACCATATCAAAATGTGTTTTAGAGCAGCAATGATAATTGAGTGTTTGTTTCCAGTGAGAACCCTCAGAAGACAGATTTTGAAACGATGAGGACTTTTCTGATGGTTTGTGTAAGGATATAACATTTAGCAGAATGGTAATCAATTAAAAGAGGAGGTCTTCAGTACAGAACAAAGGGGATAGCTTGCTAAACAGAATAGAAATTCTGCTTGTTTTTTTAAAAAGCACAGATAAAAAGATACCTACAGAAACCCACAATGCAAATAAACTTTTCAACAGAGGAAACAGCTACTCTGAAAACAATGTTAGATCCATAGGACAGTTGGCTTGTCCTCAGTGATCTGTGGAGGACTGGGTCCAAAAGGAATGGGCCATTGCTGACTGCAGTGAAAAGTCCTGGAAGGTCCTGCCTCTGAAGTAGAGCAATACAGAGGTATCTTCCCTTCACTGGGCTTACAGAGGCTGCCTGACTGCTGGCAAGCTCTCACTGACAATCCAGGTGGTGACGGGTGGGAGAGGAATCAATCTTGTTTGTTTAAGTTAGGTTTTGATATACCTATAAACAGGATACAATAAAAGCTAAATTTGATAGTTTTGAGGTCTCCAGTCCATCAATGAGGATGTGTAACAGGGTTCAATGAATAAAAATGGGAGCTGAATTAACACAGACAAAGAATTTTATCTAAAACTAGAATTCAAATTTAAACCCAAATTAAACTTAAAAAATTACTGTTTTGTGGGTTAAATTCATCAGCTTCATTTCCTTCATTGAAAATATGTTTTCTTTGCAACATTTTGTCTGATAAATGTGTCCTCCATGGATTTTGATTACGTAGTCATATTTGTTCTAAATCTAATCTTTTAATACATCTAATCAGCTTAAAAATTTCAGTAAAATATAAGTGTAGACCAGGCTCATATTAGTCTTATCAGTCATCAGTTTCTTTTCATAATTTGGGCTCTAGGATAGCCTTGACCCATTATAAAATATTAAAACTCATAAAGCCCATGCTTACAACATCCATAAGTTTGTCTCTCTTTTTTTTTTTTTT